>WNNJ02001462.1:0-42283 GCA_012934845.2 Pomphorhynchus laevis | reverse complement strand
AAGATAGTTGTCCACAAATAAATAAAATCCACGCATGTTCACGTGCTAGTGTGTGAGACTGGAGAAGCCCATCGAATCAAAGACAAACTTTCCTATGTGCTTTTATCTTGGGAGAATGCGATATCAGTAAGTTATAGAGTGTGCTTTCAAAATCATTCCAAGCCTCGTCAATTCCGCATATATACGGATCTGGCCATCTAACCAGATTCAATCTGTAGATAATTGCGTCAAAATCAGCTTTCTAGAAATTCAGAGGCTTACATTGGATGGGACTGACCACGTTACATTGTGTGCTCACTTAAATTAAAATGACAATATGCAATGATCGCTCATCCCCAGTCCTAATAACTGTTCTAGCAAATCACAATTGTTCTGAAGAAGTCCTAGTAAGGGACGAAACGTTAAAATAAATTATATTGTTTTTGGTCTTTACCGGTTCACAAAATTTTACTCTGAAAATATATGGACGAATCTATATTAGATCCCGGATCGCAGCTTAATACATCGCAATATATATATATATATATATATATATATATATATATATATATATATATATATATATATATATATATATATATATATATATATATATATATATAACGAATAGTTGCTAGGTCACACGAGGTGACTTTCGCATTGAAAACCAGCTACAGAATCCTTCCTTCATGATATCCAATTCCATACACCCTGACTACTAACGGCGCCATTGCCACAACCGTTTTCGTTTCGCCCGCTTTTTGCCACATGTTGGTAGCCCCGGGCTCGTCAGAAGGCTGACTACCAACTCTTCGCCTTTTGAAATTTGACTTATCTGAGATTCGAGCTGTCGCTCTCCGTACTTGGCTTGCGCTCTTGACTGCTAGGCTACGAATCCAGGATTACCAGATTTCACACAGTATATGAAACCTTCCATCATGATATCCAGAAACTGCATTGTCCGAGATGCTTCTCTGGCATGCTTATTATAGATTTTACCGTTTGAGATCATGAAGATCGATTGGAATCGGGACTGGTGATCCTTTGATGGATTCTTATTTATGTAACGAATAGTTGCTAGGTCACACGAGGTGACTTTCGCATTGAAAACCAGCTACAGAATCCTTCCTTCATGATATCCAATTCCATACACCCTGACTACTAACGGCGCCATTGCCACAACCGTTTTCGTTTCGCCCGCTTTTTGCCACATGTTGGTAGCCTTGGGCTCGTCAGAAGGCTGACTACCATGAGTCTTTCAAACCATTCTCAAGAGGAATAAGCGTCGTCAGTTTGAGAATTTGGGTTCTATGGATGGCAAGGTTCTATTTTCTTATATTCGCAAAATCAGGGGCTCGAATATTTCACTTGTATCGCTGAAGAATGATGCTCAAAGCGAGGTCACGTGTAATAGGTGACATGGCAAACTTATTCGCTCAGGAATTCTCATCGATGTTTTGCTCTTCACAGGAATCGTGTAGTTCTGAATCAGAAAAGGGTTTAGAAGCACTCGATCGATCTAATATGTAGTTTGTTGCTGACGATGTTTTGAAGCTTCTCTGTAAACTAAAACCGAACACCGCTGCTGGTCCGGAGGGACTTCCCTCAATTCTTTTGGAAACAATTGCTCTTCGAATATATTCCTATGTTTTTCGTATGTTTCAGTTTTCGATTCTCCAATCTCGAATTTCTTCGAGATTGGAAGGATTCCATTGTGTTCCAGTGTAAAAAATGAGTGATCGACAAGTGTGTAAGAACTATCGCCCAGTTGCCTTGACATGTATTATTTGTAAGTTGCTTAAAAAGCTAATTGTCACAAACATATTATCTGATCTGAAAAGCAAGAATAAACTCACTGACTCACAATACGGTTTCAGAACAAATAGATCAACAATAAGTACCTTTTTGGTTTCTTCCAACTCATGGCAGTGTTCATTAAATGGACATCTAAATATAGATATATTATAACAAACAGAAGCAAATGAGCTACAAGCTCGTGTCGCTTACAAAACATGATAAAATAAAAAAAAATTCAATCAAATAGTAGTTGCAAATTCCTTCTTTCTGCTTCGATGGCTTTCTTGATAGCATCACTAGATATACTACTAGAGATATCAAGGCACTTTAGTGCATTCCATCCGTTAATTACCCTGGTTGCAAATCGATGGTGAACAGGAATTCTTGTAGTTGGCTTTATTAGTTTCCACACATGCCCACGAGTTTCTCGTCTATCATTCACGGATAATAAGCTAGAGAGACCACCAAAGCCATCGAAAACAATTTTGACTGCAGTTGATAAATCAATGGCCGATCTGCGATATATTAATCATTATATTAGATATATTAATATATACTAGATATATTTGTAATCGAAGTTATCGTATTTTATGGATGTTTTTCAAGTCTTTTGATCTGATAAGTCTATCAATGTTCAAGCTAAGTCCATCAATGTTCAAGCTACTATTTTGCTCAAATATTCTCCCCTTCTTTGAATACGGTTTACCTGTAACTTATCCACAGACTTTAAGGGAATTTTGTGATATTGAAAATATATTACGTAAATGGTCGCGGATGATTCCGAATTTCTCCAATTTGAGATTTGATGAACGTTTGACATCTCGCAACCCCAAAATATCGCAGATCGGCCATTGATTTATCAACCTCAATCAAAATTGTTTTCGATTGCTTTGGGTCTCTCTCTCCAGTTTACTATCCGTGAATGATAGGCGAGACTCGTGGGATTGTCTGAAAATCAATAAAGCCAACTTCAAGAATTCCTGTTCACCATAGATTTGCAACCAAGGTAATTAATGAGTGGAATTCACCAAGGTGCTTTGATATCTCTCGTAGTATATCTAGTGATGTTATTAAGTAACCTATCGAAACCGAGAGAAGAAATTTGTGACTTCCATTTGGTTGAATTCTTAATTTGTTGATGTTTTTTATCATGTTTTGTAAGCGACACTAGCTTGTAGCTCATTTGCTGCTGTTTTATATTAAATAATATAATCTTATTAATGGTAAGACGTTAATATCCTTAAGAAATCAAAATTAATCCTGACCTCGCAAGATGTTAATCGATTTATACTACAGCAGATATGTCTGCTGATAGAGTATATAATAAATAACCTATTTACAATCTTCTTTATCTCAAGATCTTTAAGCTTAGCTAAAAATACATAGGACTTTCATAATTTTATACTTGTTTTGCTCAGCAACAACACTGTGTAAGTACGATAAACACATCAATTTAACTTCTGGGTAGAATACTTAGTGGATGTTAATAATAGTGGACGTCACGACGTTCTACTAGGAGACCTAGACAAGATAACTAATTGTCGGGGTACTGTAGCCATTTGTAGAAACAAAAACAACTAATTAATACATCATCCACAGCCCGTGACTTTAACTGCACAAGAACTAACTCTATTTTCATCATTTCATTAATTCATCAGTAGTGGCTGCTTAATTAAAAATCGATCAATTATTTTTAAGATTTAAATACTAGCTTCCATTATCCAACCTTAAAATACTCTGAGATTGTAAATTGTCTTTAAGGCTACTCCTAAAACAAAAAATATTAAATAGATCTGAATTCGTTTCTATTATTCCTTAACAATTTTCTATCGTTATAAATTGAGTAAGTTACATGTGTTTTACCATTTCAATATATTGAGCTATCGCATTTGACAAATAGGTTCAAGAATGCCATGAAGAATGTTTAGGCCGTCTATTGTCTAAACGTTTAGGAAGTACATAGCGCATACATGGTTCATTAAGCGCCGAACATATGCATGTCTGTTCGTTACTAAGTGGTATTGTTTCAAGTTGTGGTTTTATTAAGAAAACCTTTATTTATAAGTTGCGGTGTGGTAGTTTATATTAGGAAAATGATTCCTTACTTTAAAAGATTCAAGATTATAAACGAATAATATTTTTCAAATCCAAAATAGTGGCTGGAATAATTTTTTATTTGGATAATTGAAGACAAAATTCAGCACAAAATTATCCATCCACCAATTATCTTATAATAATTTATTTAAAGTGGCAAATGCGTGCCAGCTGCACGCTTACAAGTCCACTAACTAACAATTAACACAGCAAAAGTCATACAGATAAATTAGATAAAATGTTTAGATGTGATCGGATTTGACGTTTGAAACACAGCATTGAGGTTTATTGGCGTATATGATTGGGCAGATGATTCCACGAGAGTGGAGAAACCATAAGAAAAAAGCGGAAGACAGAATAAGTAGAGTAGTTTGAAACATGTAAAAGAAAATTATGGGAACGAAGAGTAGTACAGAGGACGAGAATTGTCGAGAAAAATAAGGTTAAGAAATGAAGTGGTAATAAACACGATAATAAATGTAAAGTGTTGTAGATTAAACGTTCAGGTTTTTATTCAATAATATCTGAAACACAAAACATAATGTAACATTCAAATACATTTAATGTCATAACAGTCTTCCCGTCAGCATTTGTAATTGTGAAGATATGCGGGTCTTTGTCGTCTTTGTTGATTTCGTTCGAGAGCGTCGACTTCCGTGCTGGACCATACGCATTCATCTGCGACTAGATGTTCGTTGGGAATACGTTGTTTCATCCAGTAATTTGTTATCTTCCAATTCTGTTCTTTGTATGATCGAATTGTGTTCGGGCTTTTCTTCGTGTGAGACATGATTGTCTGATTGCGCGACTCGTCAAGTTTCATAGTCTCGATAACTAGATGGTGAGTTGGACGCATACTCAGAATCCTGACTGATAACTGTATCATCGCCTGTTGCTGTGTCAGCCTGTGGTATTCTCGTTAATTTACGACCGGATACGGCCGACTCTTTTCCATATTCGTCTCGTACAACAGCGTAGTGGCCGTTGAATTGCAATAGTTCTACTAGACGAAAAGAATTTCCAGATTTTAGTGCTCGATCATCCTTGAGTAAGAAGGCCTTGTCGTTTTTGATCCACTGTGGTAGAATGAGTGAATTTTTAAAATTGCTTGAGTAGTAAAGCAAACGATCGTGAGGAGTCTCTTTAGTGCTAGTACATAATAAGGATCGCAGAGACGCTAAAACTGTAGGTAAAACTATTTCCCAGTGTTTACAGAACAAGTTTGTCGACTTTGTCGCTAACTGGACTGCCTTCCAAATTATTCGGACTAACCGTTTTGCCTGCACATTTACTCTCGAGTTGTACGGCGTGCTTATACTACATGCGACACCTTGAGAACGGCGAAAGGGAACCGAGAATACTCATCGATGACACAGAGCAAAAATCGGTTTTTCGTGACAGAATTAAGAGGACCCTTGAAATCAATATTTAGCCTATCGAATGGTTGAGTAGCATTAATAACATCGGCAATAATGGTTTACAGAGCCTAGGCTTAATTTCGGCACAAACACGACATTGATTTGCGACCTTCATAACATCAGATTTATCGTAAGGAAGACTATATTGCTTATAAAGTGTAGCATTCGTGTGATACCTGGATGGCATAGTAAAACGTGTATGTGGTAGTTCCTCGAAAAAACCTTGAACAGAACATGCAAATGTAATTCTTGACATTGCGGCGGCGACTTTATTGTCTTTTCCAGTACGGTAAATCGATACGAGGGCATTTTGAATCGAAATGGGTCGCAGATCTTTAGAACATGAGACAGGATTTTTCTTAGGTATAAAAACTTGCGTACTAATATTGATGCCTGCTACATCGGATGGGGATGCTTAAAGCATTGTGACGGCCACCTCTCTTCTCTGATCAGCTGTCAAAAGCTGACATACCCGAGAAGAAAGTGGAACGACGGATTTAGAGGTGCCGGGAGTGGACCCCAGGAGTTAAGGATATCCGTAACAGATAGATCTCTACTCCTGAAGTTACACCAAGGCGGGATTGATTGAGGTGATTGAGTGGCTCCATAGTTGTGTAGGGGTAGTGACTCCTCCAAAACGTTATCAAGGCCAACATTCCCTATCCAACCCAATGCTCTATCCTTCCAGCAAACAAACTTCTCCTTGAAAATCTTCCAAAAGGAAGCTTCAGTATTCATTCGAGAGAGCCTGTCTGGCGGAAACAGAGAGATTAGGGAGGTTAATCAGTTTCGCTAGGACCTTGAGTTTCGTCGGAGTGGGATTATATATACGATTTTTATAGGTAGTCGATAAAATCGTGGTAGCTTGCAAAATGAGGTAGGTATTAAATTCGGTAAGACTCTCATTTCCTATTCGGAGAAAGAGTTGGATAGCCGCTTAAAAGAAAGCCACTCTGGCCGGATCAATGTGAAACCTCCTTTTAAGTAACGTATCCTCCTCAATTCTCTAACGAATTAGGTCATGAGAGGTTAACAATTGTTGGCGCGACTGCTCCATACAGAGAGGTTTAAGCAACCACCTCGAGTGAAGCAGTAGAATGTCGAGGATTGAATTTGTTGATGTGCAATGAAAGGTTGCGGAGGGTGGTTTATGAATAAGATAACCCTTCCTAGCTCTGCAAAGTGCTGCGTTGATACAACGACCAGTTCTCTCGTTGAATTCGCCAAGTATTATGTAGCCGCTATCAATAATACCATCCAGGAGGTCACGGTTCTTGTGAATCTCCCCGGGACGTATGTAGACATTGGCTAGACTGAGACGTTTACCGTTCTTACAGAGTGAAACTACCAAACAAGACATGGTTGGACACGAGTAATTAAATAGGATGGAGGACCTTAAGAGCACTTAACTAAGGTCAAGAGTCCTTGAGAAGAAGAGGAGTGAGGTGGGGTTATGTACGGAGTATAGTGGGAACTGATATGCTTTGGGATAAATCGAGTAATGTCCTGGGAGAGACATATAAACCGTGTCTCCTGAAGGACTATAACATCTGCATCTCTACCAGATAAAAGGCTAAGGGAAGAAGCACCTCCCGAATTCCACTGAAGGATATTCAGTGAAAAAGGCTCACGAGTACTCTGCATTGTGATGGATTAGTTGGATGGGGAATTGCCTACCTAGACAGAGCTAGGTGCATGGAGGATGCCCTTCCCACTAGTTTCATCCAGGGTCGGTACTTGCCCCTGGGCAATATTTTCAGTTCCCCTATTTATTCTGCCCCGAATCATCTTACCGATCTTTAAAGAAGGAACTGTATGGGCCGAAGCCCCCACTTCTTGGATTCAGGCACAGCTATAGCAGCTGGAACTGTTGGATTCTTAACCATAACTCCCAAGGTCATCTAAACTAGCCTTTCCATTTTTTGTAGGACTCACCAATTTTAAGATCCAACATGCGCATGATCTCAGAATCCGCCATCCGAGAATAGGCAACATTTGCATATGATACCGTGGTATTAGAATGCGGCTTGATGAAGGTATTTTTGTAACTTTTGAAGAGGCTACAATTCCTGCCCTCGCAGTTCGGGCAGGAGGGGGTTGGCAGTGCAGCGAATGTCAGATTGAATTGAGCAGCAGCTTGCTGAGCCACAAAGCCCGCATAAGGGGGTCCCACTGCAACTGGAGGTCCAATGCCCCCATCTGTGACACCTACTGCAGTGGGGGTATGTAAACTCGTCTTTATCTATAGCAGTAAAGCGAATATTAAAACCCAAGAAGGGATTACATTTGGATTTCGCTAAACATTCGGCGATATCGACAGGAGCTGTACTGAAGCCTACAGGGATGGAGTCCCCATCCCTGCCCATTATAGATCGGAACTGAGAGATACCGAACGAAGGTTGCAAAGTTACAACATCTTTGTTATCCAAAAAACGGAATATTAGTCATTTTCAGCGTAGCAACAATAGGCTTCGCAGTCACTTCACCATACTCAGTAAGTCTAGATTTTAAAAACTCCACATAACTGTTGGCTATATCGGATGAGCCAAATGAAACCTTTATCTCTGTAGGATAAAATTTTATACTGTTAAATACTATTCTGTTTGGAAAATCCAAACAAAACAAACGTAAAAAACGTTTAATAATTCCTGTCGTGGAATAGGTTTCTTTACTTTTATGATGATCAAGTTCCTTAATTTAGGGATGATGGGAAGTACCTCTCCATCACCAGAAAACTTTAAAACATCACTAACCTTGACAGCATCGACGTATGGCAAGGACTTTACCTGAACAATGTCTTTTTCCATTTGTTCCATAAAGATTTTTTTCTATTTTCGCTGTAAAAACTGGGTTCTTTTAAAGCGCTCCGACGTTTCGTTTACACTCATGATTTTTTTTCACTATAAATTGAAAACGATGGTGTTTTGAAAACGATGGTATCCATTTGGAATAATACGCCAGAAGATCTAAAAAACGTTGCATGGGGTTCTTATCGCAAGGTAACGGATACTCAAGTAGAGGTTTCACACGATCAGGATGTGATTTGATGGATCATTTGATAATCGATAACCCAAAAAAATTAACTCATTCTATCTGTATCTTGTTTTTCTGCTGATGTAAGATTCACTTTTCGGCAACTTCGCAAAATATTTGATATATCTCTCTGGGATGTATGATAAAAATGACGAAGACGAACGAGAATTCGGACGGCTGCGTTGACGAAGCGTTGTAGTGGAAGAAGAGTGGATTTAGGTGAGTTGGAAAATAGACTAAGACAGTAAAAAGGTTTATTTTTACGTTGCAAATGCGACGTAAACGTGCACGCTTACATGACCACAACAACAAAAAATCTAAATCATGTTTCGAGGAGGTTGATACGGATGCGGCATTTGAATGCAATAAAGGAGGGAGCGTGGCTGACGTCGAGTGAGAGCTGATTCCAGACGAGTGGGGGCGACGACGAGGAACGATCGGAAACCGTAGTTGTTAGAGTAATTGAGAACGTAGAGTAAGAGGGAATGACGGGAACGCAATGATAGAGGTGAGACGAGTGTCGTCTAAGAAAGAGAGGTGGATGAACGATGGGGAGCCGACATCGATGAGACGAAATGTGACGAGAAGAAGGCGGAGTTGTATGATGATGTAGATGGTAGGCCAGGAGAGTTGAGCAAGATATGTGGATGTGTGGTCAAATCGACGGAGACGTAGGAGCACTCGAACGGCGGAGTTAATGATGCGTTGTAGGGGTAGGATGATGGATTTTAAAAAATTGGCGAAAAGGCTTAGGCAGTAATCGATTTTAGGGAAAAGTAGCGATAAAGGAAGAGACATATATGAACTGAAGTCGATATAGGATCGGATGCGGCGGATGTCACGGAGAATTAAGTTAAACGAGCAGATCTTGTCACGGACTAAGGGTTTAAGGGGAAAGTGATAATCGAAATGGAATCCTAAGAAAGTGATATGGAATCTAATCGAAATGGAATCCTAAAAGCGGGGATGATTGATGCTGCAAACAATACAGGGGGAGGGTATATGTTAGGTTGACGGGGGATGATCCACATTATTTTAGACTTGTCTGGGTTTAGAACGAGACTAAGATGGGAGAGACGTTTGTGGATGATTGAAAGACAGTTGGAGGCAGAAAGTGCGATATCATGTATACAATGTGCGGGTGCATGAGCATATTTGAGGATGTCATCGGCGTATTGCATAATGTTAAAGGAGTAAGGTTTGATAACTGGAGAGAGATCACCGAGTAGAAGAGAGAAAAGCAGGGGACATAGCACTGAACCTTGTGAAACCCTGCAGAAAATAGGGACGAGAAAATATGATGATGAATTTGAACATACTCGAAAAGAACTGTCGGATAAATATGAGGCAAACCATGTTACGGAGGACGAAGAAAAGCCGTAATCATAACGAAGGCGAGAAAGGAGGACGGAGTGGTCGACAATGTCGAATGCGGAGGAGAGGTCGAGGGAGATGAGAACACTATATAGAGCCTTGTCTCGAGAAATGAGTAAGTCGTTGTACACTTTTATGCATGCGATTTCTGTCGAGTGATTAGAGCGGAAAGCGGATTGGAAAGGAGGGTAGAGATTGGATGAGGAGAGATAAGCGTTGATTTGTATTAAGATGAGGCGTTCTAAGAGCTTAGAAAGAGTAGAGAGGAGTGAAATAGGGCGTTTTCTAGAACGAAGTGAGGGGTCGAGCGATTGTTTTTTAAGGAGAGGATGAACGATGGCTGATTATCATAAGACTGCGGATTGACGAGTTAAACAAGGTAGCGAGGAAAGGGGATATCCATGAGCATATGGATTTTAATATGGGGGTAGGCAGGGGATCGGCAGGTGAGGTTTTGTTGGGCAAGAACATGAGGATAGATGAGACTTTGGCAGGTGAGACAGGGAGAATATTAAAGAGTTCCGGGAGGGTAGGCGAGTAGCAGTGAGATGGAATCGAGACGGGATTGTGAGAGAACAACGTGGATACTTTGGTCTGAAGAAATGACGAATAATCATGATGATTGATCTTGCAAGACGGATAGGCGCAAGAAAGGATTGAGTTAAAAGTATCCCATAGATACTTAGAGTTTAATGAACTATTAATCTATCTAATTACTAATTAATCTATATCTTGAGAATAGGAGAGAAAATATGAGAGTCATACAAGAAGGGAAATCGATCAATCTACGAACTTGACGGAGATTGCGGAGTATCAAGGTAGATGAGCGTACTTTATCACTAAAGAAAGGTTTAAGTGAAAGTCGGTTGTCGAAATGGAAGCCTAAGAAAACAAGATTGTCAACGATAGGAAGAATTATAGAATTGAATGATACGGAAGGAGGTTCTAACCTTTCATCAGGTTCTAAGCCGGGGTGTCGAGGAAGGATCCACCTTATTTTGGATTTATTAGGATTTAGAGTAAGACGAAGAGAAGAAAGATGATTGAAAATTGAGGCAAGACAGTTGGAAGCATAAACACTAAAATAATGAACACGATAAGCAGTTACATTAGCATAGATGAAAATGTCATCAGCATACTGAATAACATGAAAGTTAAATGTATGAAAAATAGAAGACAAATCATCAAGAGAAGAGAGAAAAGCAAAGGGCCTAATACGAAGCGTTGTGGAACACCGGACGGGGTAGAAGAAGAAAGGGAAAGAGAAGAATTAGAACAAACGCGAAAAGTACGGTTTGATAGATATGAAGAAAACCAAACTACAGTGGGTAAAGAGAAGCTATAATTATGACGAAGACGATGGAAATAATCGAGTGATCGACAATGTCGAAAGCAGATAATAGATCAAGAGAAACTATGACGCTACATGATTTTTGATCGCTTTAGATGAGTAAGTCGTTGTTAACTTTAAGACAGAAAATTTCAATAGAGTAAGTATAGCGAAAAGCAGCTTGGAAGGGAGGAATCAAGTAAGTGGAAAACAGATATACATTAGAGTGCTTGAGAACAGGATGCTCAAAGAGTTTAGAGAGGGAAGAGAGAAGTGAAATAGGAGGGTACGGATATGGTAGTGAGGGGTCGATATATTGCTTTTTGAGGTGAGGACGAACAGTGGCTCATTTTCAGTTGGAAGGAAATGTGCGGCTACGGATAGTAAAGTTGAACAATGTGGTTAGGAAGGGTGATATAGATGATCAGATATTTTTAAGCAAGTGAGTGGGAATTGGGTCAGAAGGACATGTTTTATTAGGTAATGTCATAAGAACCGAAGAAACTTCATCAGACGAAACGGTAATAAGGTTGAATAGCTCTGGAAGAGATTTAAAGAGAAGATATGATACAAGGGGCGTATGGGTAGAAGAGAAAGTAAATAAGATAGCTTGTAAAAAGTAAATTAGATTGTAGATAAGAAGAAAATCTATCAGGATTTATGTTACCAGGAGTAGATGGGGGTAACGTCAACTCGCCATATGGTGAGTTGACGCTAGCTCGTTTATTGAAATAGGCGAATTTTAAATTATAATTATAATAAATTATAAAATTTAAGAAATTATTTAGTACATTATAATTAATTTTGAATACTTAAAAATAAAGATTTGGAAAAAAGTTAAGAATGATTTATTTCGAACTTACATGTGAAAGATTTATCGAGTTCATCAAGGTAAGCCCTAGGCTCAAAAAAATCAAAATTTCCAACGATAATCCTAAGTTTCTCTTGTTTTTTATTTTTTTAAATCTCAAATAAACCGTATGTACTTTTGATTATTAAAAACTTGTCTTTTTTCTTCTTCACCCAACACCAATTGTGTTTTTATTGCATTTTAAATTGTGCAATATAAATATCGCACAATTTATAAATTGTGCGATATTCGGATGTGCAATATGAGTTCGAAAATTTAAAATTCCGAGCCAAGTTTCAGCACAGTTGGTTGTTCCTGGGATGTTTGAAGAAACCCTTAGATTTACATTCCAAAATTTAAATTCAAATAAAGGTTTTTTGGTGGGCTCGTCTAGGTTTTCAGTATCAACGGGTACAAAAAGAGAGAAGAACTAAATATTTGATTGTCTTTCTGAAGTTTATGCACTCTTTATATTTTATTGTCAGATATTCTGACTGTATCTTTCTCCATATAGATTGGCTAAAGTGAAAGAGACAACCATTCAACGTCGATTCTTTAAAGGCTTTTCTCATTGCATTTATTAATGCTACTTCGAAGTCACAAACTATATTTTGAGGTTCAAATGAAAATAGTCTTTTACACTCGCTTAAAACTTGAAGATAAAGCGCTTCTGATTTCTCAGTCATCAAAATATATATAATTAAATAAAATCTTCAAAATATTTAATTATATATAATCCAAATTTGGTAGAATTTAGGACGAGCGGCCCTAAATGTTCCATCAATAAGGCAAACTCTTAAATTTTCAATATATTTTCTCTTATAGCAATGGGAAAATATAACAAATTTTCCTCATTATTAACTCCACTAACATGCAAGAGCAACTTATTACCTTGGTAGTCCACTTTAAAATTGTCAGGAATATCGATGTATGCATTTGATGTGATGTTGTTAAGTTTATTTCTATCCATTTTAATTGAATTGTTCATTAACTCTATTGAAGGCAATGTTTTTCAAGTCGTCATCCTCTAAGTTTCGTAAAGCTCTCACTATAATATCAAAGGACTGTCCCGAAGTTTCTCTGACTCTTTTTTAGTTCATTTTGAATCTTGTGAAGCGTGAGAGTGATCTTTATACTAAAGAATCTTTAGTTATGTTCTACTACCAAAAACCGTTACACTTTCGATCTTGACACCTCAATTTTACAATTGAATCCGATGAACAGGCCATTGTGTAGATATCATGGTTGTGGCACAACAACTTTCTTCCCCGCTGACTACTTATAATATTAAATTCCATGTAAGGAGATTAATTTTTTTACAAAAAACTTGTGGCGAGTTGACGCCTATTTCAAAAAAAAAACGAGTTGGCGTAAACTCGCCATATGACGAATCGACGCGAAGCCAGAATAAAAAGTAAATCAGATATTTAGATTGTAGATAAAAAGAAAATTCATCAGGATTTGTGTTACAAGGGGTAGATGATCTTGAAAGAATTGAGCTTAAGATTTTCCAATGAGATTTAGAGTTGGAAGATGACTCGAGGTGATTTCGCCAAAAGAGAGTATGTTTAGTACGTATAAGAATGATATGTGAACGGCGTAGAGAAAAGTAGGAATCACGGAGATTTGGAGGGAGTGAGTTGGAAGAATGTTTAAGAAAACGATTAGACACAAGATGGAGAACATTTAAGAAATCGATTATACACACGAAAATAGTGACGGAGTCGATGCTTAGAAAGACTAGTTTAAATCGATTCGGGGACATGGCGTAAGCGCTGAGAACGTCGGAGTCGACTAGGCAGAAGTTTATTGATGATAGACATAAGTTTAGAATCAAACAGAATGCAGAGATCATCGGGAGAGAGATAGTTAAGAGGAAGTGAAAAGAGTGAAGAATTGAGTAAGGCTGTGCAGAGAAGAGGGACGGATGTAATAATACAAATTTATTTAATGCGGCAAATGTGTACAAGCTGTACGCTTACAAGTCCACCAACGAAAATGAAAAAGTCAAGCAGATAAATTTTTAAAATGGGATCGGATTTGTCGTTTGAAGCACTGCAGGGAAGTTGATTGGCGTATATGAATGGGCAGACGATTCCATAATAGAGGAGCAGCCACCAGGAAGGAGCGGAGTCCAAAGGAGGTAGAGTAGTTTGGGACATGTAAAAGAAGGGAATTACAGGAACGCAAGGAACAGTAAACAGGACGAGAATTATCAAGAAAAGGAAGGTTGAGAAATGAAGGGGTATGAAAAGTTACAAGGCGGAAAGCAACGATAAGAAGACGAATTTGAACACGACAATAAATTGTAGGCAAATCGAGAGAAGCAAGATGGTAGGATGTATGATCAAAACGACAAAGACGGAGGAGAATTCGGACAGCTGCGTTGACGATGCGTTGTTGGGGAAGAAGAGTGGATTTAGGTGAGTTGGAAAATAGACAAAGACAATAATCGAGTCTAGAAAAAAGCAGAGATGATATGAGAGTCATACAAGAAGGGAAATCGATCAATCTACGAACTTGACGGAGGTTGCGGAGTATCAAGGTAGATGAGCGTACTTTATCTCTAACGAAAGGTTTAAGTGAAAGTCGGTTGTCAAAATGGAAGCCTAGGAAAACGAGATCATCAACGATAGGAAGAATTGTAGAATTTAATGATACGGTGGGAGGTTCGAACCCGAGGCTTCGAGGTAGGATCCAAATGTGCGGGTGCATGAGAATAGATAAGGATGTCATAACAATCGCTCGACTCCTTCCTTCCATCTAGCAACCGCCCCATTTCACCACTACCTACTCTTTCTAAGTTCTTAGAACGCCTCATCTTCATACATATACACTTATCTCTCCGCATCCAATCTGTACCTTCGTTTCCAATCCGCTTTCCGCTCTAATCACTCCACAGAATTCGCCTGCATGAAAGTTTACAACGACTTACTCATTTTTCGAGACAAGGCTCTATATAGTGATCTCATCTCCCTCGACCTCTCGACATTATATCACTCTACTGAAATTGCCTGTCTTAAAGTTTATAATGACTTACTCATCTCGCGCGATCATAAATTATGTAGTGTCATAGTTTCTCTTGATCTATCGTCTGCTTTTGACATCGTCGATCACTCGATTGAGGATCGACGTAAGTTTAGAATTAAACAGAACGTAGAGATCATCGGGAGAGATAGTTAAGAGGAAGTGAAAAGAGTGAAGAATTGAGTAAGGCTGCGCAGAGAATAGGTTATTCGAGAAGTTTCCAGGGTCGACTTGGTGTGGATAATGGTGGAGGCGGAGAAGGAGGATGGGGACGAGTAAGAGTAAGAGTGTCAAAGAAATGATCGGACAAACCAGGATCAGTAATTGACCAGGAGGTATAATCATTTGCACAGTTGGGGACACCAATGATGTCGAGAACACCGCCGAGAATATGAGTGGACCTTGTTGAAAGTAATTTATAGTTAAAATTATAGTCAAACCATTCTGGCGGTATGTGAATCAAAATAAAAAAATGATTCAATCAATCACAGTGTTAAATAATGGCGGCAGAATTGTACGATAACCTGATGAAATCGTGAGTGTGCTAGCGACAGCGTTTGAACTTGATTGTTACACGCCATGTAAAGGCTTCCGTATAGCGCACACACCTGAGGCATTCACGTCGTATATGCCGCTTGTTCACCCGGCTGAGGTTTCGCGGGAACTGCACGGATTGTCACCATATACTTCGGCCGGCTGAGACGGTATACACCCTTTATCCTCCGGAATCTCCATGATCTATTAGCATCGCCACTATCAGAGATGTTTAACATGTCGATACATACTTCGCGCATCCCTGATCACTGGAGACAATCTTACGTCATCCCCATTCATAAAAAGGGTAGCAGAGACGATCCGTTCAATTATCGTGCAGTATGCCTGACGAGTATTGTATGCAAATGTCTCGAGAGGTTTGTGCATAGATACATTACCACTCACATGGAAAGAGGTAAGCTACTACATCCATCTCAGCATGGCTTTCGTACCGGCAAGTCCTGCCTTAGCAATCTAATTACGGCAAGTGAAAGTTGGACAGACATAGTTGCAAACGGGGATATGGTTGATGTAATTTACATTGACTTTAGTAGGGCGTTCGACCGAGTACCGCACGATCTTTTGCTCATACTGTTGGCTCAATACGGGATTGATCCGAGTGTAGTTCGTTGGATCGAGTCGTTCCTGAAAGGTCGATCATATCAAGTTAGGTTAGGGAGTAGCCTTTCTCCCCCACGAAATACTAACGCAGGTGTTCCTCAGGGATCGGTCCTGGAACCCTTGTTATTCAATATTTTTCTTCAGGATCTACTTGTAAGATTAGAATGTGATGTACTAGCGTTTGCGGATGACCTGAAGTTATAAAAGTGTGTTCGTTCATATGAAAACTGTTTGGAGCTTCAAGATGACCTCGACACTATAAGCATATGGAGCAGGACGACGGGCTTGCTTTTGAATACCTCGAAGTACAGTCACATGCACTTAGGAGTTAAGAAATTTTCTTTTGTGTATAGTTTAGGTGGTGAGCCAATTGAGCAGGTACAGTGCACTAGAGACTTAGGGGTGCTTGTGCACGAATCGTTAAAGAATCGTCCAAACACAGACAGGATTATTCAGTCGACCAGAAAATTGAGCTATGTGCTTCGTAGGTGCTTTCCTTACCCATCTGTGTTTTGTCTTAAAGTGATGTACAACTTAATAATTTGGCCCATTCTTTTATACTATACACCAGCAACATTTCCGTGCACGCGAGGCGAGCTGAATGATTTAGAAAATGTTCTTCGCAGGTTGACGAGATGCTGTCGTCTTCCGAGTAGTTATTCTTATAGGGATCGCTTGCGAGAGATAGGCATACCGTCGGTTCGGTCTGCGATAGTGTGTAGAGACATCTTATGCTTCAGAGATATGTTACTCGAACGTGATGGGTGGCCGGCAAACTGTATCCAGCGGAACAAACGTGATACGAATCGGGGCCACTCTTTGACTGTGAAAACGCGGCACCATGGGAAGCTGTCTAGAATCAGTTGCCTATCGCACCAGGCGGTGAGGATGTGGAACTTACTTCCGGAGGATATGGTCGCTATTCAGAGTAGACAGCAGTTCATGCGGAGGATGGAGCAATGGCCGTGCGAGACGAACTCACAGTCTATACCGGATCTTTATCCTTGGGAGGAATGTTGAATTTTTTTTATTTTTTTTTTATTTTCAATTTTTTTTCTTTTTCATGTGATCAGACAAAACAGTCCTACGGCTACTGTCTTGTAATTGAATAAATAAATAAATAAAATAAATTAAAAAAATATTAGTTAGAAGAAAAAATATTCTTTATTTGACTAAAATTCTATATTTCGATTGCTCCTGCTATCATCAGGATTACAAAAAAAAGTTTCATTTTTTTGAAACATTTTTTTGTATTTTTTTGATGTTAAATCTTAATTGAATAAAAAATGTTTTGTATAAAATCATTATAATTAGTTTTAATATTTAAAAGGTTACTATAAATGTTTTGTTTCTAAGTTATATCGAACGTGATATTTAAATACAAAAATTTAAAAAATATTATATTAATAAAATTATATTATATTATTATATAAAATATTTTGTATATATTATTATAGGAACAAAGAAGAAAAAATATTCTTTATTTGATTAAAATTCTATATTTCGATAGCTCCTGCTATCATCATCAGGATTACAAAAAAATGAAACATATTTTTGTAAAAAAAAATAATAATAATTACAAAAAAATGAAACATATTTTTGTAAAAAAAATGTTTTTACAAAACCATTTTTTTACAAAAATATGGAAGAAGATTGTGGATTTAGTATTTATTATCAATATTAGTTAGAGTAATAGAGTCGGCTGGACGATCAAGACGAATGTTAAAGTCACCGGGAACCAATGAAGGAGTATAAAAATGATTAGTTAGAGTGATAGAGTCAGAGTCAGCTGGACGATCAAGATGAATGTTAAAGTCACCGAGAACAAAAGGAGTGTAAGACAATGAACAGTTAGAAAGAAGATCTGCAAGGTCTTAAAGAACATACGTGAGGGGTCAGCTGAGCCTGTAGGGTATACAATCACAAGTTCCATAAGGAAAAGAGTTGATAAACTGCATATGAGCAATTCGAACGAAGTGTAACAGATGTTAGCCTTAATTTTACGTAGAGACGTTCGGTGACGAGCAAGTCAACAATACCTCCATGATTAGAAGTAGTAGATGTGGGGGAGACAATTGGACGAGCTAATTTAACTATAGAACAACCATAGTTACATAGACGACAAATAGCAAGATCGTCCGAGTCAGAGTGCCATGATTCGGTAATGCAGAGAATATCAATAGATAATTAATCGAAGTTATCAATGTGCAGATCAGCTTTGTTAAGAATGGAGCGAGTGTTAAAAAGACTAAGACGAAAAGTATGCTCAGGAACGATATCGACTTGCAAAGAAGACAGGCGAAGTGACGGGACGCCATAAAATTTTTGGCCTCGAGTGTACGACGTGAAAATTTCCCTTGATTTGACGGATTGATAAGGATGAGTCGCCGTTTGTTTATCAATGCGATCTAAATTGAGCTGGGCAATATCAGAAGAGGAGCGGTCAGGATAGAAACGAAAAGTAGATGAAGTGACAACAAGTTTAAAACGTTAAGAGAGTACCGAGGTAGCATATGAACTATGTCATAAAACGACTTTACAAGTGGAGGCCTGAGATGATTAGATTTAGTGGATTTTTGTAAACGGATAAAAGATACAGGAGCGATATTATTGAAAAGGGATTGATTATCACTAGTAAGAATGGTGGCTAGGATATATCTGAAAGCAGATACATCATAATCGAGGCGAGATTGTGGAGAAACAGATTTAGGAAGCTTTAAGTTAGATATGAACCTCCTTCCGTATCACTAAATTCTACAATTCTTCCTATCGTTGATAATCTTGTTTTCCTCGGCTTTCATTTCGACAACCGACTTTCACTTAAACCTTTCGTTAGTGATAAAGTACGCTCATCTACCTTGATACTCCGCAACCTCCGTCAAGTTTGTAGATTGATCGATTTCCCTTCTTGTATGACTATCATATCTTCTCTTCTTTACTCAAGACTTGATTACTGTCTTAGTCTATTTTCCAACTCACCTAAATCCACTTTTCTTCCTTTACAACGCATCATCAACGCTGCCGTTCGAGTTCTCCTCCGTATTCGTCGTTTTGATCATACATCCCACTATCTTGTTTCTCTTGATAGGCCTACCATTTATTGTCGTGTTCAAATTCGTCTTCTTATCATTGCTTTTCGCCTTATAACTTATCATACCCCTTCATTTCTCAACCTTCCTTTTCTCGACAATTCTCGTACTGTGTATTGTGCTCTGCGTTCCCGTAATTCCCTTCTTTTACATGTCCCAATCTACTCTACCTCTTTTGGATTCCGCTCCTTCGTTGTGGCTGCTCCTCTCTTGTGGAATCAACTGCCTATTCATATCCGCCAATCAACATCTATGCCGTACTTCAAACGCCAAATCCAATTCTTTTTCAACAATTAACTAATTACCTGTGATCTTTGATGTTCTTTTTTTGTTTGTTAGTGGTCATGTAAGCGTGCATTTTGCACGCATTTGCCACGTTAAATAAATTATTGTATTATTATTGTATTGTATTATTAACGATCGCGCGAAGGAAAACGATTACGTGGATGTTGTGGACGGACATAGCTGATAGGAGTAGAGGCAGAAGAGCAGGTATAAGTGGGAATGACAGTGGTGCTCTATGGAGAATTAAGATAAGTTAGTATGTGTGACAGAAGTGGAGTGTTGATTCGGTTGATCGGAGATGTTACTGGATATGATTTTGACGGAATGATGTAAATTATTCAGAAGTGATCCGGATGATGTAGAGTAAGGAGTACGTGTAGCGAAGAAATAAGTATGGGATGTATTTAGATGGGGGGAGGAATATGAAAGAGGATGTACGAGATGAACAGCTTTACCGTTTGCATTGTTAGGATGATGAAGATGTATGGACGTTTTATCCGTAATTGAACGAGGAGCGTGTGTGGGAGAGAATGTTCAAGGATGGGATTATACGATGCAAAGTCAGATGTTGATGGGAGCAAACGTCAAAAACAGTATCGGTCTGAGTAGTTGTATGTGAGACAGAAGTGTAGGAACATGATAGCTGTAAAAGTTTTACTGATGTGTAAAAACCACATGTAAACGGTTTACTTAAATACACCGAACGTTCAGTCAAACAAGGGTCGATACGTCACAATCTTTACAATCGCATTTAACTTCCAAACTTGCATAACGATCATTGCATTCCGATGTGGAAGATGCGCGATCAGGAATAGGGATTTGAGATCAAGCTTTTCTATGCATGATTGTTTATTGAGAGATAAGGCTCAATCTGCGAGCGTTGCGACCGAAACTGACAGGAAAAATCTGGAACTGACAGGAAAAATCTGGAACTGACAGAAAAAATGTAGAACTGGCAGGAAAAATCTGGAACTGGCAGGACAAATTGTAAGTATTTTATATCACCAAGACAATTTTTTACTAGTCTCTAAGCAGATCTTCAAACATAATATAATATCTCCGACCATATTTCCTCCCTTCGTCTGCGTCATAATCCTAGGAAGTCAAAAATCATGTTGATCATTCCTCATTACCTCGACGTAACTATAAATTTGTATATTTTGAAAGAGTTGTAAGTCAATAACTCTGTCAACTCTTACTATTTAAACTTACTATTTACAACTCATTATTTTTTGAGTTTTTTGTCTTTGTAATATTTTAAAAACTATATACACCCTTTTCAATCTGCCTTCCGTTCTAATCACTCAAATGAACTTGTTTGCCAAAACGCTTTCAGTGATCACTTCAAGCCCTGGATATAAAACTATGTAGTATCGTAATCTATCTTTACCTGTCTTCTGTGTTTGACATTGTCGATCAGTCATTCGAATTTCTTGGCTTCGTCACGACTATGGTTTCTCAGTTTTTACTGTAGCTTGGTTAACACCTTATCTTCCCAATCGCTCTTTCTGTGTTCACTCAAACTTATATTCATCTGTCTTATTCCATCTCGCACGGCGATACACAATGCTCCGTTTTAGGTTCTCTCTTTTTATTCCTTTTTCTCGGAGACTTGTATGCTATAACCTCTGACTATAACTTTCATCTGATGCAGTATGCGATGATATCTTTGTCTACTCCCACGCGCATCATCTCTGTATCCACGATCGCGCTATTTCTGCAACAAATTATCTTTTTGTCTATCTCCAACCAGCTTTCCTCCCTTTGTTTAGCTCTCAATCCTAAAAAGTCCAAAATAATGTAGATAATCCCTCATCACCTAGTTGTTGGTAGAAATCTCTCAATTGTTGACAATTTGATTTTCTTAGGTTTTCACTTCAACAATTTCCTTTTCCTAAAACCTTTTTATCATGATAAATTTTGCTCTTCTTTCTTATTTCTTTGTGATCTTCGTCGCATTCGTAGGTTAACCAACTTCGGCTCTTTTCTCGATATTACATCCTCTTTTCCGTTTCTCATAATCAATTATTGTCTTAGCCTATTTGACAACTCTTCCAATTCTGCCCTTTTACCGTCCTATATTAGATCACAATTAAGCTTTGCATTAAACTTCGTTAGCATATTGTCTTTTATTTTTTCACCCATCATCCTTCTTGCATCTTACTTAAAATACGTGCCAGCGCACGCTTACATGACCACAACAAAACAAGACTGTGAATCAGGTGTCGATAAGGTGTGAACGGAGCAGGTGTTTGAATGTGATAAAAGAGGGGGCGCGGCGGACGTCGAGAGGGAGTTGATTCCAGGCGAGTGAGGCGGCGACGAGGAAGGATCGGAGACCGTAGTTGTTGGAGTAATTAGGAACGTGGAGTAAGAAAGTATGACAGGAACGAAGCGATAGCGAGGTGGGGCGAGTATCGTTCTAAGAAAGGAAGGTTGATGAACGATGGGGAGCCGACAGCGATGAGACGAAAGGTAACGAGAAGAAGGCGGAGTTTGATGCGGATGTGGATGGTGGGCCAGGAGAGTTGGGCAAAATATGTGGATGTGTGGTCGAAGCGACGGAGACGAAAGAGCACTCGAACGGCGGTGTTGATTATTCGTTGTAGGAGTAGGATGATGGATTTTGGAGAATTGGCGAAAAGGCTAAGGCAGTAATCGATTTTAGGGAAAAGAAGCGATGAAAGAAGATACATACAAGAACGGAAGTCGATAAGGGGGCGGATACGGCGGATGTCACGGAGAATTAAGTTAGATGAGCGGACCTTGTCACGGACGAAGGGTTTAAGGGAAAGGTGATCATCGAAATGGAAGCCTAAGAAAGTGAGATTGTGGACTATGGGGATGATCGATGAGGCAAAATATACAGTGGGAGGAGATATGTTTGGTTTACGGGGAGGATCCACATTATTTTGGACTTTTCGGGGTTTAGAACGAGATGGAGATTGGAGAGACGTTTGTAGATAGAAGAAAGACAGTTGGAGGCAGAAATGCCGATATCTTGTATGCGATGTGCGGGTGCATGAGCATAGATTAGAATGTCATCGGCATATTGCATGACCTTAAAGGAGTAAGGTTTGATAAACGGAGATAGATCGCCAAGCAGAAGAGAGAAAATCAGGGGACCTAGGACTGAACCTTGTGGGACCCCGCAAAAAATAGGGATGGGAGGGGAGAAGGATGAATTAGAACAGACGCGAAAGGAACGGTCGGATAGATATGAGGCGAACCATGCTACGGATGAGGAAGAAAAGCCGTAATCATAACGAAGGCGAGAAAGGAGGACGGAGTGGTCGACAATGTCGAATGCGGAGGAGAGGTCGAGGGAGATTAGAACACTATATAGAGCCTTGTCTCGAGAAATGAGTAAGTCATTGTACACTTTTATGCATGCGATTTCTGTCGAGTGATTAGAGCGGAAAGCGGATTGGAAAGGAGGGTAGAGATTGGATGAGGAGAGATAAGCGTTGATTTGTATTAAGATGAGGCGTTCTAAGAGCTTAGAAAGAGTAGGGAGTAGTGAAATAGGGCGATAGCTAGAAGGAAGGGAGGGGTCGAGCGATTGTTTCTTAAGGAGGGGACGAACGATTGCGGATTTCCAGTGTGAAGGGAAGATACGACTGCGGATGGACGAGTTAAACAAGGTTGTGAGAAATGGGGATATCGATGAGCATATAGATTTTAATATGTGAGTAGGCAGGGGATCGGCAGGTGAGGTTTTGTTGGGCAAGGACATGAGGACAGATGATACTTCTTATGATACAATACTTCTGGATTGAGTTAAAAGTATGCCAGAGAGTCTTAGAGTTGAATGAAGTGATGATTTTATGCTGCCAGAAGGAGTTGCATTTGGTACGTAGTAGGTTGAGATGAGACCGGCGAAGAGCAAGATAGGAATCACGGAAAGACGGAGTGATCGAGCGGAAATCACGTCTGAGAGAGCGGTGATAGGCTCGAAAAGCATGGCGAAGTCGACACTTTGAGAGTAGGCATTGTACGTCAAACCATGGGGCACGGTGCAATCGACGGCGTAGGTGTGACTTGAATGGCAAGAGAATATCGAGAGTGGATGTAAGTTCAGAGTCGAAAATAAAGGCGAGATCGTGAGGAGATGATTTTGTTATTGTGGGAAATGATAGAGATGATTTGAGTAAGGCAGAGCGGAGAAGGGATAGGTCAAGATTTCTCCAAGGGCGACGTAGAATTGTAGGTGTGTGAGGAGGGGTGTGGTTGTGAGTGAGATCAAGGGTGATAAGAAAGTGATCGGATAGACCAGGATCAGAGATGGACAGTGAGGTGTAGGCAGCAAAATGATCGGGGACAGCGATGATGTCGAGTGCCCCACCAAGTATATGTGTGGGGGCAGTGGAGATTAGTTTGTAATTGTAGTTGAATAGAATGTTGATGAACTGGATGGAATCCGTGGAAGAGGGGCGGTCTAGGCGGATATTGAAGTCGCCTAGAACGAGTGAAGGGATTGAGTACAAAGCACAATGAGAAAGGAGGTCACCGAGTTCGGTAAAACATAAGGCAGTTGGATCTGATGAACCAGGACGGTATACAATGGCGAGATATAGAGTGATCGGGTTAGAATAACGACAAGTGAGCAATTCAAAAGAGCAAAGACTGAAAGGGGGATTGATTTTGCGAAGAGACGCTGGGTGACGCGCGAATGCGACGATGCCGCCATGATTAGAGGATTTAGAAGGGCATGAGCTGAGGGGGCGGGCGGATTCGACTAGGGAGCAACCGTTAGAGAGCAGACGGCGAATGGAAAGGTCGTCGGAATCTGAGTGCCAGGATTCGGTGAGGCAGAAGAGATCGATGGATTGCTTGGTGAATAGGTTGAAGATAATATCGGATTTATTGAGAATAGATCTAGTGTTAAGGAGACCGAGGCGGAAACCGTGTGTTGTGGCGAAAGAGTCTAGTGGAGAAGACACATAGGAGAGATGGAGCGCCATCGAATTTTTGGACGGGTGTGGACAACTTGAAAATTTCCGTCTATGTTTCGGATGGAGAGTGATGTTTCGCCGTTTTCCTCGCGACGGCGTTTTTCGATGCGGGCTGAAGAGATTTGAGCGATTTCAGAAGGGGCGC
Source organism: Pomphorhynchus laevis (assembly GCA_012934845.2). Taxonomy (NCBI): domain Eukaryota; kingdom Metazoa; phylum Acanthocephala; class Palaeacanthocephala; order Echinorhynchida; family Pomphorhynchidae; genus Pomphorhynchus; species Pomphorhynchus laevis. The sequence goes on along the minus strand of WNNJ02001462.1, from coordinate 17,752 downwards.
GATCGGGGAAAATTCGAGTGGTTGAAGATGACATGAGTTTGAATCGTTGAGAGAGGACAGAAGACGCGTGAGAGCGATGCTTGAAAACAATTTTTAGGAGAGGGGGCTGGGAAGGATTAGATTGAGAAGATTTGTTTAGACGGATGAATGCGACAGGAGAAATGTCCTTGAAAAAGGATGGTTTATCCGCAGGAACAATAGACGAGAGGATGGATCTGAAGGCGGAAACATCGTGGTCCAGACGTGCTTGTGAAGATAAGGAGTTAGAAGGCGTGATATTAGTAACAATGACGCAACGATCGCGAGAAGCATAGCGCTTTGTGTAAAGGAGGACGACTGACGTGAGTAGGTGAGATCACGATAGAAGAGCTGGCAGTTGATGATTTGGAGGGATTTGGTTTGACGACGGGAGACAGAGGATAATGATAATAAAGAGGGTGGCAAGCGATGTGAGGAAAGGTTATGAGTGGAAGGATAGTGGAGGTTGGTGGAGGTGATTTTGATTGATGGATGCAAGGTATTGAGAGACGAGACGGGAAGGACGGGACGTGGGGTGTCGGGGAGTGAATATACATTAGTTGTAACAATTTGCGGCTCCGTCACTGTCTCGGTAGATTTATCATAAACTTGACAAAATCCATCTTGCTGCGATACAATTTGCGGCTCCTTCACTGTCTCAGTAGATTTGTCAGAAATTTGAGAAATTCGATCATGCTGCGATGCCATTTCCAATTGCTCTAATCGTTTTATTAACAAGTTGATTTGTTTCGCCGCACAGAATCCGCAGTAGAACGGTGGCCCGCCACAAGTTTCCTGACCCAAAGCACAATTATGTGTTACTGATGTCCAGATTTGACAGCCGCTAGCGGAGCATTCCACTTGTATGTTCTCGAGCTTGCCGGTTTTATCGGTATCAACAGAGATTGCTCGCTTGGCTTTTGGTAGATTTTTCTTCTTGGCTCCCATTAACTGTAGGTTGCAATAGTTTACGATTTTTAAATAATTGTAAGTAGTTAATTGTAAGTAGTTCGCGTTAGTTGTACGTAGCGAGCGGATGTCGTCGATGGTTGTCGATAATTGTCAAGCGGATGGTTGACGATGGTTGTCGTTAGTTGTCGTCGAAGGTTGTCGTTTGGTTGTCGTCGAAGATTGTAGTTTGATTGTTTTACAATCTTGGTAGACAAGATTTTCCGCGAGCAAAGCGAGCGGAACTGAAATTGTAATTTACTGGAACAGTTATAAATTTTCTATATTGATTTTCTATATTGTTATATATTTTTATATTGATGATTCGCACTTTACCTTCTTGTCTCTGCGATCAAGTAATTCTCTACTTCTCCATGTTCCTCCGTCGCTGCTCCACTTGCCTGGAATTCTTTACCAGCTTACTTCAGTTCTTCTTCGTCGTTTCACTCTTCAAACAGCGTATATACGTTCCTGTAATATGGCCCTTCCTCACAATAAATAAAGAAATACATTCCCCCAGCATATTATCCATTTCATCGACAAATCCATTTTACATTTTATTTTGTTTCTCAAAATTGTTTTTCTTTAACTTGCACTTGTAAGCAAATAGTCGCGCATTTGCGACTATATATAAAATAAATATCTGTTTGTATAAATTGATCTGGATCAATTTGCGCAAGTGCAGTTCAAAAAACTCTGAACTTTTGGGAATTTAAGAACATATTAATGAAGATAAGATACTGAAATTGAGCAAAGACAATTGCTTGTGGCAAGAGAAAGGCTAGTGATGTGATCAATGTTTGTATGAGCGTAAGGAAGTATATCGTCAGTGTATTATAAAAATTATTGGAATAGTTATATGAGATAGATCAACTAAAAGATTGAAAAGATATGAACCAAATAAGGATCCTTGGGGGGAACTATATCCAAAGCAGATTAAACTGTGTGATGAATTTGAGACTGCATAACGATAAGGTCATAAATACATGAAAGAAAACCACTAAACTGTAACTGAAGAAAATCCGCAATTATTCTGAAGACGATAAAATTGAATGGAGTTGTCCACCATGCCAAAAACAGAAGAAATATCGATAGAAATAATAACACTGCATAGCTATTTTGTCACAGGAGAGGGGACAGATCAACAACAACACTTTCTTGACAAGAAAAAACAAATAATAAACAAGATATTTCCTGTCAACCACTGGCCCAAGTGTTGGGTCGTGGAGGCAGTGTACGAACCAAACTACTTCAGACATCGCAATCCTGTGCGACAGATCATAGTTATCTTTCAGATAGCCCAAGGCGGTCCTTGGTCAGTTTCGAGATTTGATCTATCCACCGGTATCGAGGTCTACCTCGTGGTCTCTTTTCAGAGAGTCCGTCCTGGAAAGCCCTTTGAGGAAGGCGATTCCTAGACATTCTCAGATTGTGTCTTAGGCACCTCAGCCGACTTTATTGGATGTGAATAAACAGCGACTTTACTCCGAGTCCGTCACGGATGGCGGAGTTTCTAACCTTATCTGTAAGGCTAAGACCGGCCACACCGCGAATGAACCACACTTTAGTCGCCTGTATCCGATATATTATCGTTTCGGTCATAACCCAAAGCTCATGACCATAGGTTAAGATTAGAACGAAGATTGCGTGGTAAACCGAAAGCTTCCCCCGAAGACTAAACTCTCGCTTCACCACGACAGACTTGTACAAAGAACACATTGATGCGTTAGCTGGACAAATCCGCTTATCAATGTCCTTGATGTTCCTGCCTTCTCTCGAGAACAATACTCCAAGATACTTGAATTCCTCCACATCAGGAAAAACATTTTCCCCAATCCGCATCTACATTGACACCTGAATCCGAGACGAACACACAGAGACAGTCTTGGAGGCACCAACAACGTTATCTGCAACAAAGCAGAGATGGTATCCTGAAGGAATCGAACTGAAGGCCGAGATCCGGTAGAGCAGCTTGTCTCGAAATTTTGTCCATGTAAACAAGGAACAAAAGTGAGACAAAGACAACCATGACGTAGCCCAACGCTTACTGGAAGTGATTCAGACTTCCTACCTAAAACACAAACACAACTTATACTTTGTTTATACAAAGAAGCCACAGCTACCCGAAGATAGTGTGGTACTCCATAATCCCTTATTACCTCCCACGACCTCTCTCGCGGAACTCGTTCGAACACCTTCTCCAAATCTACAAAACACATGTAGACCGTTTTAGCGAACTCCCAAGACCGTTCATGGATAGTTGAGAGAGTAAAGAGCTGATCCGTAGTTCCACGACATGTACGAAAGCCACATTGTTCCTCTTGCAACTGTCCCTCAACTATAGGCCGTACCCTTAATTCAAGAATCCTAGCAAATTGCTTACCAGTTTGTCTAAGAATAGTGATGCCCTGATAATTGGAACACACTTTTCGGTCATATTTTTTAAATATCGGTACCCCCACCCTTGTTCGCCACTCACTAGAAACCGTGTCCGACTTTAATACAACGTTAAATATCCGTGTTAGCCACTTCATGCCAACAACGTCGAGATCCTTTAAAGTTTCAGGTCGAATCTCGTCTACTCCAGAAAACTTGCCAAAGAGATGACCTCTTCCAAAGAGATGAGCTCTTCCGTTGGTTCTAAAGGCTCTACTTCTACAAGAGAAGGCATATCCATCGGATTAAGGACACTCCTAAAATGCTCTTTCCAACAACTAAGAATTTCATCAATGCCAGTCAGCATAGGCCTTTTCTTGTCATAGACATTTTGAAGAGTTTTCTGCTTTCTAACACGAAAGTTCCTGATCGTCGTTGAGAACATCGTCGAATCTGATTTATGATCAAGTTCTAAGTGCTCTCTGAACTTCTCTTAAGCCGTCTTCTTCGCTTCGGTAATTGCTCGAGCTGTTGCTCTCTTTGTCCTTCGGTACTTGTCTACGCTTCCACTGATTTATCTGACAGAGTTGCCCTAAGGCAACTCTGTCAGCTAAGGAGAAAAATATATATGTAAGCGTGGGCCGGCACGCATTTGCCACTTATAAATAAAGCTTTTTTATTATTTTTTTGGATTAAGAACTTTTCATTTAGAAATTTTTTATTTATGAGCTTTAACATCTAATCGTTAACGTCAGTAATAGCAAATATTTTAATTAGTAAATTTGTATATTTTATAACGACCGAAAGTTTAATAGCATTCCTACTTGTAAGTAATTGAATTACACCACGGACATTTTTCATTGGGATAAGAAAACATATTTTCAGATTTATAATTGCCTAGGTATGCCGATTTATACTGTTATATCAGATTGAACAAATATTCTTGTTTGCAGACAATAGTCAAACATGTTGTCAACGTATTTTAGTTCATTCTTTAAAAATATGTTGTAAAAGCGAATTAAATGAACATTCAACAATGTAAATAACATTTTGATTACCAAATTGGAGACAATTCAATTTAATGTATTAAAGTGATTTCAGTATTCTCCATTTTATTAACTTAATGTACAACTTTTCAACTTTCCACAATCTCGCCTCGATGATGATGTATCTGCTTTCAGGTCTATTCTAGCAACCATTCTTCCTTATGATAACCCATCCCTCTTTAATAATATCGCTCCTGTATCCTTTCTTCGTTTAAACAAATCCACTAAATCCAATCATCTCACTCCTCCACTCTTAAAAATCGTCTTCCGACATAGTTCACATACCTCTTCAGTAATCTCCCAACCTTTTAAACTTACTACCACTTCAAATACTTGTCGTATCTTTCCTGACCGATCTCCTTATGACATTGCCCAGCTCAATTTAAATCGCATTTAGAAACATCGACGTGAAACATACGCTGAGTCATCTCTATCAATCCGTAAAATCAACTGAAATTTTCATGTCCTACGCACGTGGTCAAAATTCCGATGGCGTCCCGTAACTCCCCCAGTCTTCTTTGCTAGTCGATCTCGCTCCTGAGCATACTTTTCGTCTTAGTCTTTTTAACACTCGCTCCATTCTCCATAAAGCTGATCTGCTCCTTGATGTCTTCGATCAATTATCTATCGATATTCTCTGCATCACCGAATCCTGGCACTCTGACTCTGACGATCTTGCTATTCGTAGTCTATGTCGCTCTGGTTGTTCTTTAGTTGAATCAGCTCGTCCAATTGCCTCTCATACATCTACTGTTTCTAACCATGGATGTATTGTTACCATTGCTCGTCACCCAATGTCTCTACGTAAAATTAACGTTAGCATCCGTCACACCACGTTCGAATTACTCATATGCAGATTATCAACTCCTTTCCCTCTGGAACTTGTGATTGTATACCGTCTAGGTTCAGTTGCCCTATCACGTATCTTCTTTAACGACCTTGATATTTTCTTTCTCACTGTTCATTGTCTTATACTCCTTCTTTTGTTCTCGGTGACTTTAACATTCGTCTTGATCGCCCGGCTGACTCTGACTCTATCACTTTAACTAATCTTTTTTTCAGATTTTAACTATAAATTACTTTCAACAAGCCCAACTCATATTATCGACGGTGCTCTCGACATCATTGCTGTCCCTAACTGCTTCAATGACTATACTTCCTTGTCAATTATTGATCCTGGTTTGTCCGTTAATTTCCTTGTCACTCTTACTCGTCCCCATCTTCCTTCTTCGCATCCACCATTATCCACAGCAAGTCGACCCTGGAAACTTCTCGATATCCCTATTCTCTGCACAGCTTTACTCAATTCTTCACTCTTTTCACTTCCTCTTAACTATCTCTCTCCCGATGATCTCTGCATTCTGTTTGATTCTAAACTTATGTCTATCCTCAATAAACTTCTGCCTAGTCGACTCCGACGTTCTCAGCGCTTACGCCATGCTCCCTGGTTCGATTATGACTGTAGTCTTTCTAAGCGTCGACTCCGTCACACTTTTCGTATGTATATTCGCTTTCATAAATGTTCTCTCAAATCACTCACTCCAAATCTTCGGGATTCATACTTTTCTCTACTCCGTTCACAACTCATTCTTATACGTAATAAACGTACTCTCTTTTGGCAAAATCAACTCGAGTCATCTTCAAACTCTAAATCACATTGGAAAATCTTAAACTCAATTCTTTCACGATCATCTACCCCTTGTAATATAAATCCTGATAAATTTTCTTCTTATCTACAAACTAAGCTATCTAATTTACTTTCCATACTAGCGATAACCCCTTTACCTACTCTTCTCTTTAAATAATTCTCTCCTAGAACTATTCCACCTTCTTTCCGTTTCGTCTGATGAATTTTCTTCGGTTTTGCTGTCATTACCTAATAGAACCTCTCCTTCTGACCCGATTCTCACTTACTTTCTTAACAATATCTGCTCCTCTATATTACCCTTCATAACCACATTGTTCAACTCGTCCATCCGTAGTCGTACATTTCCTTCCATCTGGAAATGCGCCACTGTTTATCATCTCATCAAAAAGCAAGCTCTCGACTCCTCACTACTATCTTCGTTCCGTCCTATCTCACTTCTCCCAACCCTCTTTAAACTGCTTGAACGTCTTGTTCTTAAGCAAGTTAATACATGTCTCTTTTCCTCCAACTTATTTCATCCCTTCCAAGCCACTTTTCGCTCAAATTACTCTACCCAAATTACCTGTCTTAAAGTTTATAACGACTTACTCATATTGCGCGATCACAAATTATGTAGTGTTATAGTTTCTCTTGATCTATCGTCTGCTTTTGACATCGTTGATCACTCGATTCTTCTCCATCCTTTTTCGTCATGATTATGGCTTCTCTTTACCCACTGTATCATGGTTTTCTTCACATCTATCAAATGTAAATTTCGCGTCTATTCTAACTCTTCTCTCTCCCATCCTTCATCCATCCCGACCGGTGTTCCACAAGGCTCCGTATTAGGCCCTATGCTTTTCTCTCTTCTTCTCGGTGACTTGTCTTCGATTTCTCATAAATTTAACTTCCATGTTATGCAATATGCTGATGACATTCTCATCTATGCTCATGCACATGTTTATCGTTTTCAAGATCTTAGTGTTTCTGCTTCCGACTGTCTTGTCTTAATTTCCTATCATCTTTCTTCACTTCGTCTTTCTCTGTATCCTGATAAATCCAAAATTATGCGGATCCTACCTCGACGCCTCGGCTTAGAACCTCCCTCCGTATTATTAAATTCTACAATTCTTCCTATCGTTGATAATCTCGTTTTCCTAGTCCATTTCGACGACCGAGTTTCACTTTAACCTTTCGTTAAAGATAAAGTACGCTCATCTACCTGGATACTCTGCAACCTCTGTCAAGTTCGTAGTTAGATCGATTTCCCTTCTTGTATGACTCTAATATCTTATCTCCTTTTTTCTAGACTCGATTATTGTCTTAGTCTATTTTCCAACTCACCTAAATTCACTCTTCTTCCCCTACATCGCATCGTCAACGCAGCCGTCCGAATTCTCCTCCGTCTTCGTCGTTTTGATCATAAATCCTACCATCTTGCGTATCTCGATTTGCCTACAATGTTTTGTCGTGTTTAAATTCGTCTTCTCATTACTTTCCGCCTTGTAATTATCCATACCCCTTCATTTCTCAACCTTCCTTTTCTTGATAATTCTCGTCCTGTTCACTGTTCCTTGCGTTGCTGTAATTCTTTTCTTTTAAATGTCCCAAACTACTCTACCTCCTTTGGACTCTGTTCCTTCCTAGTTGCTGCTCCTCTATCGTCGAATCGTCTGCCTATTCATATACGCCAATTAACTTCCCTACCGTGCTTCAAACACCAAATCCGATCCAATTTTATCAATTTATCTGCTTGACTTTTTTATTTTTTGTTAGTGGACTTGTATGCGTGCAGTTGGCACGCATTTGCCACGTTAAATAAAATTGTATTATTAATCGGTCTACTTCGACCCACTTTCATTATACTCAATCAATTTGCCCTACGTCTGCTTATCTTTGTTCATGTGTTGAGCCGTCTTCTATATGCTGCACCGTGTGCGTATCCCCTAAATTCAAAAGAGCAAATTAGTTCTAAGCGGGTACTTCATAGAGCTACCAAGCTAGCACCACGACTGAAATTTTTGTCGTTCCCTGATCGATTAAAAGCACTTAGACTTGAGACTGTCACGTGGACCCGCCGGTACATCCACTTCGAGATTGCCTTCATTTGCGCTCATCCAATTTTCTTTCGAGGCCGTGGTTTAAGCCTGCGACGTGAAAGGATGAGAAAATCACGAGCTGTCCAATTTGATCGGCGAGTTGTATCTCTGTGGAATAGGCTTGGAGAGACATCAATATTATATATCAATATTATATATCAATATTATATCATCCACGAATATTATACGTATAAGGAATATTGTTCTTGTCAAATCTCATGTTCACACATTTGTTAACATTAAACAATAAACCAGTTGACAGACACCATGAGTATCTGCTAACATAGTCCTTCACGAAGCACTATGTCAAAAAAACTGAGAAAAGTCCGAAAGTACGACATCAACCGTCACCCATTCTTAACGAGTTGGTAATAAATGGGTCAAGCAAGAGCGACGTGGTCTAATATCGTGTTAGGAGTCTACAAGGTCATGAATACTATCAAAATGCAGACCCAGTCTCTTAGCAATTATACGTTCAAGAATCTTTGAAAAATCCTTTTTTCTTTGAAAAAAATACTTATTGGACGAAAATCTGAGCATGTTTGAGCTGGAAGCCTCTTACTTATATGGATAACAATGGCAATTTTCCGTGACTTAGGAATCCATTAATGACTCCATGCAGATCCATCCTGATCTACTGTAGGAGATCTCGCGTTGCTCATACCCAGAGGATGGATCTGCTTTTTTTGATTCAGTCTGAATGCCTGTATCGTTAATCTCCATGCTACACATTTTTCGATTCTGTCTTTGTATACTTATATACTGTTTGTGTCGTCGTAACTTTTATCTTTGTCAGCAGCTTGTGAGTTATTGACTTATATTAGTTCGGCAAGCTGATGTGTGATTTTATTTAATAGTTTTATATTGAATCAATTATATCATTTAACCAAGAATAAACTCTGAATATTATAAACTCAAACAAATATATTATAATATAATATTTAATAAAATATTTATATAATAATTTTATTATAATAATTATATACTTTAACATTCACAATATTTTGTTTTGATAACGATAGTGAATGTTAGATTTACATTGTGAGATTGAAATGCCTTAAAGATTTTCGTTAAAATGATCATTTCCCGAGACTATTCGATTTTTAAAAAATTCTTTTTTAAAGAATTGTATTTGAAAAGAAAAAACTTTGAAAAAGAAATTTTTTATTGGTAAATCGTTGATAACATAAGTTTGCCTGATATGGAAGATGATCCATAGTCGTAATAAATTGTTTTTAGTACATGATTGCGATTAAATTAATATAATTCATTTATACGAGTGGCCTTTGTGATTAATGCACATACGAGATCCACGTCGCATAGATTCGTCGATGTCGTTTATTTCTTCCCTAGTAATTGGAAAATTCGCTTGAATGGCGTATTCTTTGTATACTTATATATTCTTTGTATACCTTTATTCTTACATAGATTCTTTGTAAGAATCTAATGAAATTTTAAAATTTCAATGCTTGACACTGGCATTACATTATTCATCGATTAATAAGTATGAATTTATGTATGAATAAAAAACAGTACTTTGAAATGTATTAATTATTTTGCTCTAGATATTTTTGGATGACATTTTCCCGACTAGTACAGGTTTCAAATCTTTCGACATTGTGTACTAAGGATCAGCTAACAACCTTATTCTCCTATGTTGGACCATTAGAAGAGTCCGTTATCTATCCCGAGGGTGACACTCTCACATCAACAGTTGGCACAAAAGTAGGCTATGTTCGATTTACAAGGAGCGAATCTGCTCGGATAGCGATTCATCTAACGAATATTATTTTTATTGAAAAGCAGTTAATAGTCGCCTATGTTCTTGATGGTATTATTGTACAAAATATTGAGTTCTTTTAAAGTACATTTTTATTACTAAGGGCGTATACCAGATGAAGCTGATGCTATCAAATACTGCGCTCCGCTCAACCCCAACATTACTCTGATTGCCGGTGGTCCTTCCTGGAATTCTACGATCATTAATCGTGTTGTTGGTCAAGGGATAAATGCGGAAATTGAAACGATGGATCACGAACTAAATGAGCGCAATTTGCCAATGTATCCTAATTTATCAGGTAGTCTGGATCATCTAAAAGCAGAAGAGATAAGACGCACTGTCTATATCAGTAATATCGACAGCACGGTAAGACGCATTTATCTGTAATTTCGTTTAAATTGTTAAACAATGAATGTGCTTTACTAATTTTAAGGTGTCGTCATGATCTTGATTTGGGATTTTGCCGTACAATGATCATATGTTGTCCAATATGGTCACGGCCTGTGTAACTGTTTCATACGCACTGGCAGCACTAATCTTTAATTTTATATTTCCATCGACAATTTAAGCTTCTGTTATGTCCCAATGGCTTAGAAATTTGATTTAGACATCGTTTCTATCACTTAATTTGTTTTTGTATCACCCAGCATATTGTTTTTCTACATTTTGCATAGGCACATTTCGAATCGATTTTTCGTTGGCGAAGACTTCTGCGGAATTTTATTTAACAATGAGGCAGTATATCATACGTTATTTTACGTTTTACAAATTAGTTGCAGATACATTTTAAATATTTAGGTAATATTAATAGATGTTGATTTTATATATAAAAAGTCGTATATTTTCCCTGAATCAAAATCCTGTTCACATTCAATGAATGTAATAAATTTTTTGATCGTACTATGGCCCTTTAAGTTTTTCATTAGAATGTATAGTTCTTTATTGGTTGCTAATATGCATCTCTTAATGTGTTGGATATTTTATGTAATCAATTTACAATCAATTTACGATTTATTGCTTTAATAAATCTTAAGTTTTTATCATTTTCTTCAAAGAAAAGGTCTCATTTAGAGACCTTTATAGATTTCTCTTGCAGATTTGCAGAATCTGCAAGATAAATTTACAGAATTTATTTTGCCTAATCTCTTGTAGATTTGCAGTTCTTGCAAGTTCAAGCTTAGATGCATATGGCTTTGTTCGAAAGATACATTCCTAGATAAAAAGCACATTTATGTTTAAATCGTTTTTGAATATATTCTACATATATTTAGATAAGTATCTTTGTTTTATTTTCGATTTATCAATATGTTTGATAAGCCTTAGTAATTTTATTAATCGTTAATAATAAATGCTTTAAACTTGAAATAATAAGATGTGGATATATATCATAATAATTTATGTAAAATAAAATTAAAATAGATGGAAATAAAAATAATTTCACTTAATTACTAACAATAGTAAATGGTAAATAGCGTGAAATAAAAACATGTTAGAACACTTTTGTTACTGAAAGGTCGATAATTTAGGATCTTGACTAATTCACAAACATTTTGAATGAGAACAGTTGATGATGATCTAGCGTTGTCTTGCATTATTTTTTATTATCCCATTGAACCTGCTTTATTTAAATAAATTAAAATTTATCTCTGCTCTTAAATTCTACAAAGATTTATCTATAAAACTAAAGATCCGTTTAAAATTAGTCATTATTGTTTACACAGAAAACGGATTGGCTTGCAGTTAAACGACTGGATAGTAATTTTTATTTTCGGAGTGTCATCTTGCATACCAGTATATGGTTCATTGTAGATACAGATGCTTTGATCCGAATTTATATTTGCTTGTGTTAAATAATTATATTCGTGCAATGTAGTGCGAATATTAAAATTATCATGAAAATATTGATATTTTATCGGATTTCAAATAATTTTTAAAATTAAACGGCTGTAATGTAAATTTAAAGTATTCACTCTATTTTCTCAAAAGCTTTCCTAATGTGTAACGAAAAACAAAATATTTGCCCACTCATGCTCTCTCTATTTATAACGGTGTGCCTTTGTTTCTGTTTTCTGAAAAGGTAAATTAATACAGAATTTCGAATTGAGACACAAAACGGATCCTTCCAAGACATTATGTATGTCTTCCATTACTGTGGCTTTTTGAAATCTTATTGGTATTTTTGTACACAAATGATGCTATTATTCAATATTTTGGTTTTGATTAAACGACTTGATCACACAGTTATGTTTAAATAGTTGGTCAATATATTTTCATTATAAATTACATTATATATTTGAATTAAAGACATAATTTATAGAATTAAAAATTTATTTTTAATTTTCATTTATATTATATATTTTAAATTATATTTAAATTTAAAACATAATTTATAAAATATAAAATAAACTGTATTTTTATAATTTTAATTGTAACATTATACTTGAATGTAATTTTATTTCTAAAATGGTTAATAAATTATTAAATTATATATTTTTACAATTTTTGTAAAATTTTATTTAACACTTTAGGATGTTTTTTATCTTGCTTTATAAAAGCATTTTTTTGATTCATATCGATTATTTAAGTTTGGATTATTTAAGATTTACGTACATTTGTTTGTATTGTATCTATGGAATAATTTTGCACTATATAAATCCACAATTTAGTATTTGTTCACTTCGTCATAATTAAGTTAACTTCCTGGATAAATAGAGTGAAATAAATACGTTTGGTGTTGAAAGTATTTTATAACCTGTAACAAGGATAATTTACTATTACATCTTATGTTTTATTTCTTCAATGATCATTTATTATACCAACAGTCGCAACTGCTCTTTATAACTGTTTTTGTACCGGGACTGTTTTTGTACCGGGACAAAAACAATCCGGTTTCTCCTCTTCGGATATCGTAGATAGACGAATCAATTACATTCGTTGGTAGTTTATAAATGCTGCACACGCGTTTTATAAAATGAACAGTAATTTACATGTTCATATATATATTTAGAGTAATCAGTTCGCTATTTGTTATTTTAAAATAATAATTAAACACAGCTAATTACCTACTTGATTTTGCCAGCTTAAGTTTGCTATTCACGAATTTTTTGCCTGAAACAAAATTTGTTGCTTTAAAATTCATCAAGATGAATTTTTCTTAATGAATTTTAATTATTTCATAATTATTAATTTTAATTATTATGTAATTATTTCATAATTACGTAAAAGTATTTATTAGCCTCTTGGCCTATGGATAAAATACAAAAATAAAAATTTAGCAAAATCGTATCTAATCATAAAAAGGTGCAATGAGCAGAGGATCAATGATAATCTAATAGACTATTAACTTAGATCAGTGACAGTAAAGTTACGTGCACACTAAATTATATTGTAACGCTACATATGGTTGCAGACATGATCTGCAACGACACGAAATACTTGCATAGTAAACCAATATTATCAGACTTTTGCATGGTAACCGTGTAATGATAGTCGCCGAACCAGGGGGCGCTTAACGCAAGATGGATTTCGCTAATTTAAGTGGGTATACGGAGTATAATATAAATCAAATATCATAAAGAATTATAAAATTTAAAATAAATGTTGTAAATAAAGACATGTCACATAAGTCTAGATTCTTCAAGGTTTTCATTAATAAATACAATTCCGATGTATACTTTCTAGATAATATAAATTAAATGTTCTTTAATGAAAATAATAAATAGAAATTTATTAAATTTTTTAATTTTAAATAAAAAAAAATAATAAAAAGTATTTAACAACTTTTAAATATTAAATGTTCTAATAAAGCATGTTGATTATTAATGATTTTAGTAATTAAGAGTTATTACTTTAGTTGATTATTTTTATATTTAAAATTTAATATTAATATTAAATATTTCTTTTAAGAAACCCTTTAGAATTGGTTTTCCTCTCATAATTATAAGTCGGATTATAAAACAATCGTTTTTACCATCAACTGTTTTGTGATAAAATGTGTTAAATATTAAAAACGTATTGAAACATATTAAATATGTTTAAATGTGTTAAACAAAAATATTCAAATGCTTATTACAAATAGAAGTAGAAGGTTTGTTGATCTACACGTTAAAACCTTTTCATTTTTGGTAAAGTTTGTGATTTTAATTTTCGTATTGTTTTTCGTGCCTTATTGTCCGTAGCGCTTAGTTTTACGTATTTTGATTTTACTGATGGACCAGCTTATCTTGGGATCGTTATTATATCAGCCTAATTTTGGATGTTTGTTATTAATTTTCTTGAATGTTTGTTGGTTATTTCTTTGAATGTTCGATGTTTGTTAGAAGGATTGTCCTGTTCCGTTTTATACATATAAAACGGAACTGGTGCCCCATATGTCTCGACCCCAAAGGGAATGAAATGATGGGAGTTACACAGATCAGAATACTTTGCGATCTTTCTTTCCTCTGTCCAACTCTCCGCTCCACCAGGATCACTCAGGGCATGCTTCAGATTGCTCGTAGCCAGCGTATCGACGCAAGTAGAATCTTAAAGAAGGCATATACCTTCGCGCCACGGAAAAACAGTGACACCGTCTGGACGGCGACCACCTAACCTACACAGATTGGGTGTTTCCAGAATATTTGGAGCGTTCGCTGAGTTCAAAGCTCTGCTGAGAATGTGATTGAGTTCAACATGACGTGGGAAGCGGCCCGCTGATATTGTACAGGAAATACCATGTCGGCCTGTCGCGTCTACGATTACACCGCAACGGCACGATGATAGGCGAACCATAGTTCGCCTTGACTGGACTCTTAGGTGTGTGAGAGACCCCGAATGGTTCAGTCAGAGGGCGGCGCGCTGGTGCGGCCGAGGGGCTCAGATCCCTCTGGACCTGAGGCCGTGAATATAAGTTGAAGATTTCAAAATACACGTCGTGAACGGCTTCTATTTAAAGTTGTCTTTTGCATGTTTTTGTTTCTTAAAGTTTTTATCGGTTTTATAGTTATTAATTAAACCCTTATTTACTTATTTTATTCTTTGTTAATTTTTACAATTTTTATTTCAGGTGATCTGTTGTTGATTTGGTTGAATTGTATAATCAGTCAATAAACAGTTCATACATTAATTATTAATTTTTAAACGACACTTTAATTAAAGTATATTCTCATTTAATTGTGATTTGACAGGTAACTTTAGAAATGCTGGAAGAATTCATTTCTCAAATCGGAGAAGTTAGATTTATTCGCTCTGCGTACGAAAAAGAAAACGATGAAACAAAAGATGCCTATGTTGAATTTACTGAACAACACTCAGTTCCGAGGGCATTATGCCTAAATGGATTTTTTTTCATTTCTAGGCCAATAGAGTAAGTCATTTATAATTATACAATTTTAATTTGATTATTATTTAAATTTTTATTTTAATTTTAATTAATCGACATTATTAATTAGTTAATTAATTTTATATTTCTGTTTGATATAATTTGATCGTTTTAATTTTCTTTTTTTTCGAACACTATTTTTTTGTTCCTTTAGAGTCAACCACGCTTTGAAAGGAGTTTCCAAGTCAACTTCACTTACTGCTCCTGCACCCGAAATACTCGCAACCAGTAAATTTATTTCTAAATAAAATTCTTTTTATCGTTTCTTTTATCAGGTCATCGTTCTCGATCGATTTCGCTGAAACGATCTTTTCATTCGCGTTCTCGCAGTCCGATAAGAAAACTATCGTCACCTAGAAGACAATGCCCATCAACTAGTGTAGAAAGACGAAGAAGACTCGAGCGCTCCCCTTCGTTTTTGCGACAGAGAAGTCCAAGTTATCATAGAAGAAATCAATACTACTCTGGTTCGCGAATGCGTTCACCTAGATTTGTCGATCATAGAAGAGGCCATTACGGATCCTCACGGAGACCTGATAGATCGCCAGCTTCTCCGCGTTATAGTCATCGTTCTAGTCATCGCAGCCCATCTCATTCAAGGAGACATCGGTCTAGAAGTAACGGTCGCAGAGACTATAAAAGCCCGGATCCGTATAGGAAATCAATATCGAGGTAATTTGTCACAGAAATTAAATATACTTATATTATAAGATATAATAGTATAAATACTGTTATACTGTTATATATTATAAGATTTTTATATTTTAGTGCTTTCCTTTCCGTAACCTTGTTTTAATTAGGTAAATTCGAAAGGCACAAAGCTGAAATAAATATCTCTAGAATATTATAATATTATTATAATGATATAATGATATATTAAATTCTTGTTTACAAGTGGGAATTGCAAAGTTAAAAATTTCACACTCAGGCGTCTGTTTAACAGTTTCTTAATAAGTCGACTTTACACAACGAAAGCCTTTCTCATAAAAACACACATTTTTATGTTATAAATTTTTGTAATTTTTATTATTTTTAGACGAAAATCAAAATCAAGAAGTAAACGAAGCGTATCAAGAAAGCGAAGCATTGAATCTCGATACCGGCATTCGAATTCGAGAAAGCTGGAAAAGTCTCAATCCAGACGTCGCTCAGTATCAAAGAATAAACGTTCCAGGGAAAATTCGAGTAAAGTTCAAGATATCGCTGGCACAAGACGGTAATATTCGTCTTCATAGTTGCTCGTGATTAAATTGTGTATAAAATAAAGTTAAATTTCAATTTAAATATTTAATTTAATTAAAATTTAATTTAATTTTGATTTAATAATAAAGCTCTACACATTTTCTTTATATGCGAAATAATTTCTAAAAAAATTATATGTTTTGATGTAGTTGCGGTTTGTAAATACAATTCAGCTGATAGATCAACTTGATTTACAAATTGATTAATCATCTTGTTGTAATTTAATCTAATTGTTTTAGAAGCTTATCTAGAGATGGCCTTATTAATAAACCTAAAAAGGCAAAGGACACTAAAGATACACGACTGGAAGAAAATGGCGATTTGTGGGTTGCGGCAGATGATATGCCAAAGAATAACAACAGGTACTTGTCTTTGAGAAATGAATTACCAATATTTTTATTGATGAAGTTTGGCCAATACGCAAATTTGCAATTTCATGTTACAAAATTACAAACTGTAAACTATGCTTTAAATAGTGTTCCACATGGGATTATTAAAGAAACATTTCAAGATTCTCAATTGCTACTAAGCAAAGTGATAGTATTTATTTATGAACTTGCGATTTTTAAATCTTCAAGATTTTTCTATACACCTGGACTATATTTTTCGAGTACTTTTGTTTGAATGTCTATTTAAGCAAAAATTAATGTTATAATAAACCCATTATTTTTATTGTAGGGAGCGGAAATCGTCTAGTCGTAAACATCGATCTAGAGAACGCTCTTCGCATAACAATGAAAAGTTGCACAGTAAGCTTAGATCACGCGATCGCCGCAGCAATAGTTCTCGTAAGAAGAGTAATATCAAGCATGACAGTAAACGCGATCGACAGAGAAAGTCTCGCAGTAACAGTATGATGTCCAGGTCTTCGTGTGATTGACTAATGTAATATTTGTTTTCTTTCATATAAAATAAAATATCGTTTCCTTTAAAATTTTACCGTAGTTTTAAATATTTTTATTAAAAGATTTTTGTAAAGTCTAACAAGATATATGAATATAAAGAGAATTAATCAATTAATTATTAAAATTCGTGAATTTAGTGATTTAAATTAAAATAAAAATATATTGAAATATAATCACAAGTGATAAAATTATTATGAAGTTTCTATTACAGAAAATCGAAATAACGCTGCGGTATAGAATGATTCGAATGTGTATAATAACTTTTAGTCAACTTTATGAAAACTATTAGTGTATATTGGAACTGTTGGCATTCTAATATTTAAATACTTAAAATGACAACGTAAAAATGATA
>WNNJ02001461.1:0-95001 GCA_012934845.2 Pomphorhynchus laevis | reverse complement strand
ATCTAATGATAGACGCCAGATAAGCGGACGTTTGTGATAGTTTGGGTTCCTCCAAGTTGATTGTGTGTAAACAGGGTAACATAATATATCAAGATCTAATCTACTGACTTTGGAATCAAAGAGATATCGGTTTTCTAGATCAGCATCTGTCGAGTCAAGATGCAAATCATTTAATATTTTTACTGACAAGGGTGTTGATCTACTAAAGACGGCCACAGCCGTAGAGGAAGCTTTGGGCGAGACCCCTACCACTCGCTTTAGGAATCGCCAGAAACATTTGTCAATTATCTGAAAATCCGTTGGTAACAAATCGGTCCAGAAACATTTAATTCCATAACTCAAAATAGGTAGCAGCATTATGTTAAAGTAACTAACCGCACCCTCAAACGAAAGTAATCCAAGTTTAGAAGCAGCATTCGTAGATTTCAATACTTTCGCAGATTGTTTCAATAGATGCGCTTTGAATGACAATCGCGAGCTAAGCAAAAATCTAAGATACTTATATGTTGGCACGAACTCTAAAATATTGTCCTTGATATACAGCACATCATCACGACGACAAGGTCCACCTTTTCTGAATTTAATAATTTTGGATTTTTCTGTATTAATAATGAGTCCATTAGTTTCGCAATAATTTAACAGAGCTGAAATCGCCAATTGAGCGTTATCCTTATTTAAAGTTATCAAGGCTAAATCATCCGCATACAATATAGTTGTAACATCTGATACTGATGAACGAATAAAATTTGGAAGGTCCAACAAAAAAAAGAGAATAATAACGGGCTAAGCGGATCTCCCTGTTGTACTCCACGACTGGTGGTAAATACTTCGGAGTAATTCACGCCGTCAAAAATTCGTAATGAACTAGGCGCTAGGATTCTTTCGAGAAGTAATAGAAAATAACCATGAACATTCACTTCTTTATGAAGCTTTGACAAAAGCAACGCTCTATCTATAGAATCAGAGGCCTTAGCAAAATCGATAAACACAGCGTACAGGGAGGAGTGCTGACGTATAGTATCCAGAACCTTTGACCTTAGAATTTGAAGAGCACTCAGTGTCGAATAACCTCTACGGAACCCATGTTGTTCAGATGGTAACAAATCACTGCGAAACCGAAGCAAACGCAACGCAATTAAATTCGATAAAACTTTATATGCATGATTAAGTAGCGCTATTCCCCTGTACGAGTCTTTACACGAAGGGTCCCCTGAACCCTTGTAGATTACTTTGATTATGCCATCACGCCAACCAAGTGGGATAGGGTGGCATGATAAGCGGAGTAGCAGATCATCAATGAATAATAATATTTTTTTTATTAATAAATCAATAATTTTTTTACAATAAAAGGTTCCCGCAAATGGGCCTGCAATTCACGAAACCAATTCATTAATTATTTTTAAATTTTAGTTTGTGATTTCTCTATAGTTATTTTGATTTCCTTCTTATCGTGAAGGAAACCGCCTTTACTATCTTGATTGAGATACCGCTTCTTAGTTTTCTTATATATTGTCCATACATATCTGAATTTCTTGCTGCCATCCGAGTTGCCATTTGCTTCAACACATGGTTTGCGATATATCCAATACCTCCTACGGTCGAAAAAATTAAAGGATGAAAATATCCTTTTTCTATCTTTGCTATACGTTCCTCGTATATCGCATTCTTCCTATTTTCGTGGTATTTAATTGTTCCTTTACCTGTTCTGAAGAATATGATGGTGCGAGAGTATTAAAACAGCATATGTCCATAAAGGACCGCGCCAACATATTTCCATATAGTCCATTACAAGCTATATCTGCACGTGCATCTCGATCTCTAGTTGACGTTGTATTTTCGAATACTATCGTATCAGGTACACTTAAAAAAACGATTTATTTTAACGTGGCAAATGCGTGCCAGCGCACGCTTACATGACCACAACAAAACAAGACTGTGAATCAGGTGTCGAGAAGGTGTGAACGGAGGAGGTGTTTGAATGTGATAAAGGAGGGAGCGCGGCGGACGTCGAGAGGGAAGTTGATTCCAGGCGAGTGAGGCGGCGACGAGGAAGGATCGGAGACCGTAGTTGTTGGAGTAATTAGGAACGTGGAGTAAGAGGGTATGACAGGAACGAAGCGATAGCGAGGTGGGGCGAGTATCGTCTAAGAAAGGAAGGTTGATGAACGATGGGGAGCCGACAGCGATGAGACGAAAAGTAACGAGAAGAAGGCGGAGTTTGATGCGGATGTGGATGGTGGGCCAGGAGAGTTGGGCAAAATATGTGGATGTGTGGTCGAAGCGACGGAGACGAAAGAGCACTCGAACGGCGGTGTTGATTATTCGTTGTAGGGGTAGGATGATGGATTTTGGAGAATTGGCGAAAATGCTAAGGCAGTAATCGATTTTAGGGAAAAGAAGCGATGAAAGAAGAGACATACAAGAACGGAAGTCGATAAGGGGGCGGATACGGCGGATGTCACGGAGAATTAAGTTAGACGAGCGGACCTTGTCACGGACGAAGGGTTTAAGGGAAAGGTGATCATCGAAATGGAAGCCTAAGAAAGTGAGATTGTGGACTATAGGGATGATCGATGAGGCAAAATATACAGTGGGAGGAGATATGTTTGGTTTACGGGGAAGGATCCACATTATTTTGGACTTTTCGGGGTTTAGAACGAGATGGAGATTGGAGAGACGTTTGTAGATAGAAGAAAGACAGTTGGAGGCAGAAATGCCGATATCGTGTATGCGATGTGCGGGTGCATGAGCATAGATTAGAATGTCATCGGCGTATTGCATGACGTTAAAGGAGTAAGGTTTGATAAACGGAGATAGATCGCCAAGCAGAAGAGAGAAAAGCAGGGGACCTAGGACTGAACCTTGTGGGACCCCGCAAAAAAATAGGGATGGGAGGGGAGGATGATGAATTAGAACAGACGCGAAAGGAACGGTCGGATAGATATGAGGCGAACCATGCTACGGAGGAGGAAGAAAATCCGTAATCATAACGAAGGCGAGAAAGGAGGACGGAGTGGTCGACAATGTCGAATGCGGAGGAGAGGTCGAGGGAGATGAGAACACTATATAGAGCCTTGTCTCGAGAAATGAGTAAGTCGTTGTACACTTTTATGCATGCGATTTCTGTCGAGTGATTAGAGCGGAAAGCGGATTGGAAAGGAGGGTACAGATTGGATGAGGAGAGATAAGCGTTGATTTGTATTAAGATGAGGCGTTCTAAGAGCTTTAGAAAGAGTAGGGAGTAGTGAAATGGGGCGATAGCTAGAAGGAAGGGAGGGGTCGAGCGATTGTTTCTTAAGGAGGGGACGAACGATTGCGGATTTCCAGTGTGAAGAAAAGATACGACTGCGGATGGACGAGTTAAACAAGGTTGTGAGAAATGGGGATATCGATGAGCATATAGATTTTAATATGTGGGTAGGCAGGGGATCGGCGGGTGAGGTTTTGTTGGGCAAGGACATGAGGACAGATGATACTTCTGTAGGTGAGACAGGGAGAAGATGAAAGAGTTCCGGAAGGATGAGGCTAGGCGGGGCAGAGTGGGATAGAACGGAGACCGGGGTGTGAGAGAGCAGCGTGGATACTTTAGTCTGGAGAAATGACGAGTAATCATTAGCATTGATGTTGCACGGCGTAGAGGAACGAGCCAGGATTGAGTTAAAAGTATGCCAGAGAGTCTTAGAGTTGTATGAAGTGATGATTTTATGCTTTCAGAAGGAGTTGCATTTGGTACGTAGTAGGTTGAGATGAGACCGGCGAAGAGCAAGATAGGAATCACGGAAAGACGGAGTGATCGAGCGGAAATCGCGTCTGAGAGAGCGGTGATAGACTCGAAAAGTATGGCGGAGTCGTCGCTTTGAGAGTGGACATTGGATGTCAAACCATGGGGCACGGTGCAAGCGACGGTGTGGGTGAGACTTGAAGGGCAAGAGAATATCGAGAGTGGATGTGATTTCAGAGTCGAAAAGATAGGCGAGATCGTGAGGAGATGAATATGTTATTGTGGGTAATGATAGAGACGATTTGAGTAAGGCAGAGCGGAGAAGGGAGAGGTCAAGATTTCTCCAAGGGCGACGTAGGATTGTAGGTGTGTGAGGAGGGGTGTGGTTGCGAGTGCGATCAAGGGTGATAAGAAAGTGATCGGATAGACCAGGATCAGAGATGGACAGTGAGGTGTAGGCAGCAAAATGATCGGGGACAGCGATGATGTCGAGTGCCCCACCAAGTATATGTGTGTGGGGGCAGTGGAGATTAGTTTGTAATTGTAGTTGGATAGAATGTTGATGAAGCGGATGGAATTTGTAGAAGAGGGGCGGTCTAGGCGGATATTGAAGTCGCCTAGAACGAGTGAATGGATTGAGGACAAATAACAATGAGAAAGGAGGTCAGCGAGTTCGGTAAAAAATAAGGCTGTAGGAGCTGATGAACCAGGACGGTATACAATGGCGAGATCTAGAGTGATCGGGTTAGAATAACGACAAGTGAGCAACTCAAAAGAGCAAGGACTGAAAGGAGGATTGATTTTGCGAAGAGACGCTAAGTGACGCGCGAATGCGACGGTGCCGCCATGATTAGAGGATTTAGAAGGGCATGAGCTGAGGGGGCGGGCAGATTCGACTAGGGAGCAACCGGCAGAGAGCAGACGTCGAATGGAAAGGTCGTCTGAATCTGAGTGCCAGGATTCGGTGAGGCAGAAGAGATCGATGGATTGCTTTGTGAATACCTTGAGGATAAGATCGTATTTATTGAGAATAGATCTAGCGTTGATGAGACCGAGGCGGAAACCGTGTGCTGTGGCGATAGAGTATTGTGGAGAAGACACTTGACTCAGTCTAGTGGAGCATAGATGAGGATGTCATCGGCGTATTGCATGACGTTAAATGAGTAAGGTTTGATAAACGGAGAGAGATCGTCAAGCAGAAGAGATAAAAGCAGAGGTCCTAGGACTGAACCGTGTGGGACCATGCAAAAGATAGGGATGGGAGGGGATGATGATGAATTAGAACAGACGCGAAAGGAACGGTCGGATAGATACGAGGCAAAACATGCTACGGAGGAGGAAGAAAATCCGTAATGATAACGAAGGCAATAAAGGAAGACGGAGTGGTCGACGATGCTGAAGGCGGAGGAGAGGTCAAGGGAGATGAGAACACTATATAGAGCCTTGTCTCGAGAAATGAGTAAGTCGTTGTAAACTTTCATAAACTGTCTAAGTCATAAAATGAGTAAGTCGTTGTAAACTGTCTCGAGAAAGTGATCGGATATACCAGGATCAGGGATGGACAGTGAGGTGTATGCAGCAAAATGATCAGGGACGGCGATTATGTCGAGTGCCCCACCAAGGATATATGTGGGGGCAGTAAAGATGAGTTTGTAATTGTAGTTGGATAGAATGTTGATAAACCGGATAGATTCCGTGGACGAGGGACGGTCTGGGCGGATGTTGAAGTCACCTTGAACTAGTGAAGGGATTGAGGAGAAAGAACAATGAGAAAGGAGGACAGCGAGTTCTGAAAGGAGGTCAGTGCAAACAAGAGTACTTGTTTTAAATTTGCTTACGATGTGGCATATAGTAAATGAGATGTATATACAAACCACTGTGTTGAAATGAATGTCCGACAAAGTTATAGGGGCCATTCATCCATGTTGGACACAAGGCAAATTGGAAGATCCACAATGCCTCACGATTGTCACTCAGAGCGTTAAAGCTGTGGAACTCACTACCACATGACATCGTGCTTGCATCATCACTAAGCTATTGCATAGCTTTTGTCAACAGTGGGATAATACATTGTGCTCAAGCCATCATTAGAAAAATGTATCCTTGAATTGCTTGTTACTGATATTTTGTTTTTGTTTTTAATGTGTTGTACAATGAGCGGGTAGAACGGTCTTTTTCAGTCAAAGCCATGTATACATAATAATAGTACATACCAAATCAACAAATCGTAGACGCATTTTAACCGAGACCAAATCAATTGACTAAAAGGGATAAGTTCGCGTGGGTCCTGATACCAAAACACCTTAGAAGCTCACCGTTGAATATTTTCTAGATATCGCAAGTCTCTTAATGAACTTTATCAGATCAGCTAACCGATCTACGTATAATGTATTATTTTTAAATTTAAAAAAGTGCTAAATAAAATTTAAATAATTAAATAATATACAATTAAATAATTATATATAATAAAAATTGTTAGACACGATTTTATATAATTTATATCAAGTTAAAATTTAAAATAAAAGTCAATTTGTATGAATTGACTAATAAATAACAAACGATGCATCTGAATAAGAGGTCATCATAAGGAACTAAGAATCTTGTCAAATTTGTTTAAATTATTATATTTTACTTGGCGTTAGCCAAATGCCATTTTGCTCGTTGAATCTTAATAATCTTGCCTTAATGCGAATGAAAATATGCTAACCATAGTCTCCAAGTCATTTCCATATTTTCTCTTTAAGTCGTTACAAGTTGTCGATTTGCATCGTATTACCCTGAAGCTCATTCTGATTGAATTGAGCATCAAAATACGCTTTAAAGAAAATTGTGAATGAATATTTTATGTGGATTTTTTATTTATGAAACTAAACTATTTTTCAATCCTAAACCCCGAATAGGTTGTTGGATCATATTGCAATCATTTCGTAAACAAAATAATAAAACTACTAAAATAATATTGTATATTCTGCCTTAACATACCTTCTACTGGTATGTTAAGGCAGACATACCAGTGGAAGGCATACCAGTAAAGGCTTAACATACCTTCATACCTTCTATTTGTCGCAATATTTATTCCTGTTCCTCCTACGTTTGATTGTTAATAGGGATCGGTGTTGGGTCCATTATTATTCGTCATATTTCTGAATAGTTTGCTACGCTCTCTAAAATGTAAAAAATTAGCATTCGCGGATGATTTAAAATATGGAATGTCATTACATGCTATGCCGATATGCAACACTTACAAGATGACATAAATATGGTTAATAAGTGGAGCGAACTGACCGGAATCATGATTAACATTACTAAATGTGTCCACCTCAGATTTGGTCGTAGTGATTTACCAAATGATTATTATGTTTGCGGTGATATTATTCCCACAAATTCGTATACAAAAGATCTTGGGATAATTGTTCAGAATTCGTTTAAAACCGACCTCAATACTGAAAATATATGCAACATGTCGAGAAAAATTATTTACATGATCAAAAATACCTTTAGTTCGCTTCCACCGTCTTAGTTCTCACTATTATATAAGGCGTTGATCAGACCAATCATTGATTATGCTTCGCCGGCGACTTTTCCTTCTACGCGTGGTGAAATAAACCAATTAGAAAAGATTCTTCGCCGATTTTCCAAGCTATGTTATGGTCTTCGGAACATCGCCTACTGTGATAGACTAAGCCAACTAAATATTACTTCAGTTTACAAGAGATGTGTACAATGATTTATTACAGTTATGGCGAATGATCCATGTCTTTCCTGGTTATCCATCGGAATCCGTTATTCTAAATGATCGCCCGAGCCACAGAGGACACTCTTTATCAGTTGTTGTGCAATCACACGGGAAATGTCATAGATACTTGCGATTATCTCACAGAGCGGTAAACCTATGGAACCGATTGCCGAATTCGATCGTGTCTATGGCACAGTACAAATCTTACCAGAATGCGCTGAGCATGTGGATAAAAAAAGAAGATTCTTTGCAGGAAATATATAACTATATGTGACAATTTATTATTGCTGAACTACTTTTTTCTTTCTTTTCTTTTATTTTCTTAATATTGTGATCAGACAAAATGACTCTTTTATGTGTCAAAGTCTTGTAATAAATAATTTTTATTTTTTTTTATTTTTTTTCTTTGATAAACGATTTACATGTGTATAAGTTACTAAGTTATAAAAAATTCAAAGGTCGACAGACAAAATCTTGAAGGCATTCTCTCTCTTCTGCGTTGATGGGTGCGAGGTGGTGACTGACCTGATGGTTGCCGCGGGAAAACCTTCTGGCGACTGCGAACGCCAGTCGACGTTTTATGTTGATCATAGTTTCAGCGTAGCTGACTGTGCTTCGAGCGGACTTCGCTTTTGCGATTTTCTTTATCAGCATGCTGGCTTGATTTCCAAGTCCGCCTGAAGAGAATATGACTGGTACGAACGAGCTGTGTTCCACTGTGGTGATTCTTTCTCCGTATTTGGACGTCTTCCTGTTTTCGTTGAACTCGAACGAAGAGTCAGGGTTGCGGTTGTTGAACGATTGAGCAAAGATTGAGAAGACGCTGACATCGATAAATGTCCGCTCGTACCGTGCACCGTATAGTCCTGACCCTACCACATCCAAACGAGCGCCGTAGTCTCGCGATGTCGAATGAGAGTTGAATTGAAGGTTGTCTGGAACCGGAGACAGTTGGGGTTCAATCTCGACACTATGACATACGCTTGTTAGTTCGCGTGCGATGATGTCACGTACCCCGTCGTGTCTGATAGTTGGCATCCCTCCCTTTTTGCATGCGAGTGCGTGTCCGATTTCGAGGTTCGCGCCGCATGGGCAACGTTTTCCTATTAAGCCCACTGGCAATTGGCCGTATCGTGTTGAGATGGCGTCTGTGAATTCTTTTGCGGTAACGTGGAAATTTTCGTGGCGTAATGGTAGGGCGCTTAACCAAGCAGATGCTCCGTCTTTTGATGCGTGTTCGATAATCTTTTTGGTCGCTTTGGTAAACGAAGGGTTGATTCCGTTTGCGAGTCTCTCGAAAGCTAACCTGCGACGAACGGCGATCTGATTGGTTGTCATTTTCTGGGCCTCTCGTAGTGGGTCTCCAGTATGATTGCTGTCGTAATTCGAACACATACTGACAGAGTCTTCGTAATCTAGAGGCGCCACGAATAGTGGGTCGCACACCCCCAATCCTCCCATTTTGAGTGGTGAAGTCAGAATTTCGTACGACTCATCACCGCATGCCCCAGCTGTAAGTCTTATAAGTAGTAAAGATTTAAGTGCATTGGCTTATCCCGATAGCCAGATAGGTTCGCAGCGGCAAGTTCGTTGTACATGTGTCCACTTAGCTTGGACGGCTCGAGTAAGTCCGACGTAGGCGACTTGTGGATCGATCGTTGCGACATCAGATAGTCGCGAAATGAGAAATTCTCACTTGCTTGACAATTGGGAGATCGTTGACTCGTCAAATGCCACGGAACCAATTGGGGCACCAAGTAAAAACAACCCTGAGTGGGAAGCTTGCATGTGGGGTGAGGGAAGCTCGCTTTGACTGAGCGGGAGATCAGAAAGAATTTGTGATTTCGTTGGGTTGACGTAATATCCATATTTTGGCCCTTCATTGACAATAATATCCCAAACTTTTTTCAATTGTTCGGAAGTGCCGACGAATAAATAATAATAATATTGTAATAAATTTTTTTTTAAAAAGAGAAGAAAAGTTAATTTACAGAAATTAGGTTCCCGTAAACGGGCCTATAAATGAGATTTATTGTCAGGAAAGATTGGATGTCTTCTACTTGATCGCGGCATTCGCAGACATAGTGAAGAAGCACGTGCAATCGAGAAGCTAATCTTGCGTTTGAGGTGAACCAATACATCACTATATTTTTCTGATTTTAACCTCGATGATATCGAGGCAATGTCCTTGAGTAGCTTAAGAGCTCGCGGTCCAACTCCTCCTGATGATGAAAAAATTAATGGTATAAACTTGCTTTCTTCCACACTGACAATTCTTTCATTGTATTTGCTGTTTTTGCGATTTTCATTATATTCAAAGGCGGCGAGAGGCGAACTGCTGGCATATGACGGAGCATGTACTGAAAAAAACATTGACGTCAAATAAACGTCCGCTCATATCGATTGTCCTGTAGTCCATAACATGAAATGTCTAGGCGCGCATTGTTATTTTTCGTTGTTGAATTATTCATGAATTCTAAGCTGTCTGGAATCTTTTGCAAAGTTGGTTCGACTTCGACGCCGTGGCATATCTCTGATAATGCATAAGCGATCGTGTTCCGAATATCGTTGTGACGGATTATTGGTACACCACCGCGTTTACATGATAATGCGTGAATAATGCCATTTGTTGTACCGCATATACATGTTTTTTTGTTTAGATCTGGTGGATTTCATCCACATCTGGAACATCTGGCATCCCTAAATTCATAAGAATAAAGATGAAAGTTATCAACGGCTAGAGGAAGCGCACTTAGCCATGATGAAGCGCAATTCTGAGTAGCATGGTTAATTGGATTCAATACTGCTTGTTGGGCCCTTTGTTTGACATCAATTAAACGGTTCTTGTAAACATTAATTCGTTGACAAGAAATACTTTTTATAACATCTGATTGTACTTGTCGCAGAGTTTCTCCTGTATATTCAGAATCATAAGTATTACAGATTAGTTGTGCGTTTTCATACTCCATTGTGGATGCGAAAATGGGGTCTAATACGCCTAGACCTCCTAGTTTAAGAGGTGAGGTCAATATTGTCCACCAATCATGATTCAAGGTTCGACTTGTTAAAGATGGTAAAAGCTTGTCTTTTAGTATGGTCAACAGCGTTGACAAATGCCCACATTCAAATGTTGTATTTCTGAAAAAGTGAGTCCATTTCCATTGTACTGATTTTGTAAGACCGATATAAGATACATGTGGATCAACTTTGGCTATTTCTACTAAACGATCAAGTAGACGAGTCCAACTTTGAGATTTATCAAGTGCAACCGAATCTACATACTCGGTAGTGCCTATAGGAATGCCAAGTATCATAATACCATCCGATGATATTCCAATTTCTTTCAATGGGCATGCTTGCTTCATTTCAGATGGATGAGTAAGCAGTTGTGTTTTCTTAGCGTTAACGAAATATCCGTATTGAGGTCCATCGCTTTTCAATACATTCCATACTATATTTAACTCGTCAATATTACCGACAAAGTTTGCATACCAGCAAACCAAACTTGTGTGATGCTGGGAACACTGTTTTTAATTTTGTTGATCAACGGAAGTGATGCCATGGAGAAAGTCGCTATAGCTAAGGGGTCCCCTTGTGTGAACCCCTCTCGAGAAAATATGCTTGTACCGCCAAGCACTAGTTGAACGTCAGTTCTGTAAGTGTTTGCAAGAACACAAGCCAACGAAGGACAAATGTATTGTATATTGTGAATAGCAGCTTGTCGATTTAAAGAGTTAAATGCGTTAGAAGCATCCACGGCAAGAACACAGCGTTGTTTATTGGACATAAATGCGGATTTGATGGAATGAATAGCAAACTCAATTCCGCCACGTTGTGATGCTGCCAATTGACTCTTTCCAGCCACGTCTTGCAAGTCGAATTTTACCACTTCAAGTATGGCTTTACATATTATGCGTCTCGTAACTTCACACACTCCTATCGGTCTTATGCCCCCAGATTTCTTAGGGATAGCGACAAGCCTACATGTCGTAAACGCATCAAGAACACCAGGAGGAATTTTATAAATAAATAATAATAATGCAGCGTTTTTAATAATAATGCAGCGTTTTTATTTTCCCGTTAACGCCTGTCGGCTTCGGGTAACACAAAAGCCCTTAAACAGAAACAGTAGGATAGTAATCAAAATAATCAAACAAAATAAATAAAGTGAGGTAGCCAGCATTGCGTATAAAAACTGTAATGTTAGTACAATGAAATACATAAGCTAATCACAAGTACAACTGACCCTTGTCAATAAGTTTTAATGGCAAAGAGGATAAGTATGGACACTTAAAAACATGTAGCAGAGAAGAGCAAGATAATGAGCAAAATCGACAATAAGAGCTGGAAGTGCGAGAGTGGAAAGAAAGCCGAATAATGCAAAATTTTGAATGATAGCCATCTAATGATAGACGCCAGATAAGCGGACGTTTGTGATAGTTTGGGTTCCTCCAAGTTGATTGTGTGTAAACAGGGTAACATAATATATCAAGATCTAATCTACTGACTTTGGAATCAAAGAGATATCGGTTTTCTAGATCAGCATCTGTCGAGTCAAGATGCAAATCATTTAATATTTTTACTGACAAGGGTGTTGATCTACTAAAGACGGCCACAGCCGTAGAGGAAGCTTTGGGCGAGACCCCTACCACTCGCTTTAGGAATCGCCAGAAACATTTGTCAATTATCTGAAAATCCGTTGGTAACAAATCGGTCCAGAAACATTTAATTCCATAACTCAAAATAGGTAGCAGCATTATGTTAAAGTAACTAACCGCACCCTCAAACGAAAGTAATCCAAGTTTAGAAGCAGCATTCGTAGATTTCAATACTTTCGCAGATTGTTTCAATAGATGCGCTTTGAATGACAATCGCGAGCTAAGCAAAAATCTAAGATACTTATATGTTGGCACGAACTCTAAAATATTGTCCTTGATATACAGCACATCATCACGACGACAAGGTCCACCTTTTCTGAATTTAATAATTTTGGATTTTTCTGTATTAATAATGAGTCCATTAGTTTCGCAATAATTTAACAGAGCTGAAATCGCCAATTGAGCGTTATCCTTATTTAAAGTTATCAAGGCTAAATCATCCGCATACAATATAGTTGTAACATCTGATACTGATGAACGAATAAAATTTGGAAAGTCCAACAAAAAAAAGAGAATAATAACGGGCTAAGCGGATCTCCCGGTTGTACTCCACGACTGGTGGTAAATACTTCGGAGTAATTCACGCCGTCAAAAATTCGTAATGAACTAGGCGCTAGGATTCTTTCGAGAAGTAATAGAAAATAACCATGAACATTCACTTCTTTATGAAGCTTTGACAAAAGCAACGCTCTATCTATAGAATCAGAGGCCTTAGCAAAATCGATAAACACAGCGTACAGGGAGGAGTGCTGACGTATAGTATCCAGAACCTTTGACCTTAGAATTTGAAGAGCACTCAGTGTCGAATAACCTCTACGGAACCCATGTTGTTCAGATGGTAACAAATCACTGCGAAACCGAAGCAAACGCAACGCCATCAAATTCGATAAAACTTTATATGCATGATTAAGTAGCGCTATTCCCCTGTACGAGTCTTTACACAAAGGGTCCCCTGAACCCTTGTAGATTACTTTGATTATGCCATCACGCCAACCAAGTGGGATAGGGTGGCATGATAAGCGGAGTAGCAGATCATCAATGAATAATAATATTTTTTTTATTAATAAATCAATAATTTTTTTACAATAAAAGGTTCCCGCAAATGGGCCTGCAATTCACGAAACCAATTCATTAATTATTTTTAAATTTTAGTTTGTGATTTCTCTATAGTTATTTTGATTTCCTTCTTATCGTGAAGGAAACCGCCTTTACTATCTTGATTGAGATACCGCTTCTTAGTTTTCTTATATATTGTCCATACATATCTGAATTTCTTGCTGCCATCCGAGTTGCCATTTGCTTCAACACATGGTTTGCGATATATCCAATACCTCCTACGGTCGAAAAAATTAAAGGATGAAAATATCCTTTTTCTATCTTTGCTATACGTTCCTCGTATATCGCATTCTTCCTATTTTCGTGGTATTTAATTGTTCCTTTACCTGTTCTGAAGAATATGATGGTGCGAGAGTATTAAAACAGCATATGTCCATAAAGGACCGCGCCAACATATTTCCATATAGTCCATTACAAGCTATATCTGCACGTGCATCTCCATCTCTAGTTGACGTTGTATTTTCGAATACTATCGTATCAGGTACACTTAAAAAAACGATTTATTTTAACGTGGCAAATGCGTGCCAGCGCACGCTTACATGACCACAACAAAACAAGACTGTTAATCAGGTGTCGAGAAGGTGTGAACGGAGGAGGTGTTTGAATGTGATAAAGGAGTGGGCGCGGCGGACGTCGAGAGGAAGTTGATTCCAGGCGAGTGAGGCGGCGACGAGGAGGATCGGAGATCGTAGTTGTTGGAGTAATTAGGAACGTGGAGTAAGAGGGTATGACAGGAACGAAGCGATAGCAAGGTGGGGCGAGTATCGTCTAAGAAATGAAGGTTGATGAACGATGGGGAGCCGACAGCGATGAGACGAAAAGTAACGAGAAGAAGGCGGAGTTTGATGCGGATGTAGATGGTGGGCCAGAAGAGTTGGGCAAAATATGTGGATGTGTGGTCGAAGCGACGGAGACGAAAGAACACTCGAACGGCGGTGTTGATTATTCGTTGTAGGGGTAGGATGATGGATTTTGGAGAATTGGCGAAAATGCTAAGGCAGTAATCGATTTTAGGGAAAAGAAGCGATGAAAGAAAATACATACAAGAACGGAAGTCGATAAGGGTGCGGATACGGCGGATGTCACGGAGAATTAAGTTAGACGAGCGGACCTTGTCACGGACGAAGGGTTTAAGGGAAAGGTGATCATCGAAATGGAAGCCTAAGAAAGTGATATTGTGGACTATAGCTATGATCGATGAGGCAAAATATACAGTGGGAGGAGATATGTTTGGTTTACGGGGAAGGATCCACATTATTTTGGACTTTTCGGGGTTTAGAACGAGATGGAGATTGGAGAGACGTTTGTAGATAGAAGAAAGACAGTTGGAGGTAGAAATGCCGATATCGTGTATGCGATGTGCTTGTGCATGAGCATAGATTAGAATGTCATCGGCGTATTGCATGACGTTAAATGAGTAAGGTTTGATAAACGGAGATAGATCGCCAAGCAGAAGAGAGAAAAACAGGGGTCTAGGACTGAACCTTGTGGGACCCCGCAAAAAAATTGGGGTGGGAGGGGAGGATGATGAATTAGAACAGACGCGAAAGGAACGGTCGTATAGATATGAGGCGAACCATGCTACGGAGGAGGAAGAAAATCCGTAATCATAACGAAGGCGAGAAAGGAGGACGGAGTGGTCGACAATGTCGAATGCGGAGGAGAGGTCGAGGGAGATAAGAACACTATATAGAGCCTTGTCTCGAGAAATGAGTAAGTCGTTGTACACTTTTATGCATGCGATTTCTGTCGAGTGATTAGAGCGGAAAGCGGATTGGAAAGGAGGGTACAGATTGGATGAGGAGAGATAAGCGTTGATCTGTATTAAGATGAGGCGTTCTAAGAGCTTAGAAAGAGTAGGGAGTAGTGAAATGGGGCGATAGCTAGAAGGAAGGGAGGGGTCGAGCGATTGTTTCTTAAGGAGGGGAAGAACGATTGCGGATTTCCAGTGTGAAGAAAAGATACGACTGCGGATGGACGAGTTAAACAAGGTTGTGAGAAATGGGGATATCGATGAGCATATAGATTTTAATATGTGGGTAGGCAGGGGATCGGCGGGTGAGGTTTTGTTGGGCAAGGACATGAGGACAGATGATACTTCTGTAGGTGAGACAGGGAGAAGATGAAAGAGTTCCGGAAGGATGAGGCTAGGCGGGGCAGAGTGGGATAGAACGGAGACCGGGGTGTGAGAGAGCAGCGTGGATACTTTAGTCTGGAGAAATGACGAAGTAATCATTAGCATTGATGTTGCACGGCGTAGAGGAACGAGCCAGGATTGAGTTAAAAGTATGCCAGAGAGTCTTAGAGTTGTATGAAGTGATGATTTTATGCTTTCAGAAGGAGTTGCATTTGGTACGTAGTAGGTTGAGATGAGACCGGCGAAGAGCAAGATAGGAATCACGGAAAGACGGAGTGATCGAGCGGAAATCGCGTCTGAGAGAGCGGTGATAGACTCGAAAAGTATGGCGGAGTCGTCGCTTTGAGAGTGGACATTGGATGTCAAACCATGGGGCACGGTGCAAGCGACGGTGTGGGTGAGACTTGAAGGGCAAGAGAATATCGAGAGTGGATGTGATTTCAGAGTCGAAAAGATAGGCGAGATCGTGAGGAGATGAATATGTTATTGTGGGTAATGATAGAGACGATTTGAGTAAGGCAGAGCGGAGAAGGGAGAGGTCAAGATTTCTCCAAGGGCGACGTAGGATTGTAGGTGTGTGAGGAGGGGTGTGGTTGCGAGTGAGATCAAGGGTGATAAGAAAGTGATCGGATAGACCAGGATCAGAGATGGACAGTGAGGTGTAGGCAGCAAAATGATCGGGGACAGCGATGATGTCGAGTGCCCCACCAAGTATATGTGTGTGGGGGCAGTGGAGATTAGTTTGTAATTGTAGTTGGATAGAATGTTGATGAAGCGGATGGAATTTGTAGAAGAGGGGCGGTCTAGGCGGATATTGAAGTCGCCTAGAACGAGTGAATGGATTGAGGACAAAGAACAATGAGAAAGGAGGTCAGCGAGTTCGGTAAAAAATAAGGCTGTAGGAGCTGATGAACCAGGACGGTATACAATGGCGAGATCTAGAGTGATCGGGTTAGAATAACGACAAGTGAGCAACTCAAAAGAGCAAGGACTGAAAGGAGGATTGATTTTGCGAAGAGACGCTAAGTGACGCGCGAATGCGACGGTGCCGCCATGATTAGAGGATTTAGAAGGGCATGAGCTGAGGGGGCGGGCAGATTCGACTAGGGAGCAACCGGCAGAGAGCAGACGTCGAATGGAAAGGTCGTCTGAATCTGAGTGCCAGGATTCGGTGAGGCAGAAGAGATCGATGGATTGCTTTGTGAATACCTTGAGGATAAGATCGTATTTATTGAGAATAGATCTAGCGTTGATGAGACCGAGGCGGAAACCGTGTGCTGTGGCGATAGAGTATTGTGGAGAAGACACTTGACTCAGTCTAGTGGAGCATAGATGAGGATGTCATCGGCGTATTGCATGACGTTAAATGAGTAAGGTTTGATAAACGGAGAGAGATCGTCAAGCAGAAGAGATAAAAGCAGAGGTCCTAGGACTGAACCGTGTGGGACCATGCAAAAGATAGGGATGGGAGGGGATGATGATGAATTAGAACAGACGCGAAAGGAACGGTCGGATAGATACGAGGCAAAACATGCTACGGAGGAGGAAGAAAATCCGTAATGATAACGAAGGCAATAAAGGAAGACGGAGTGGTCGACGATGCTGAAGGCGGAGGAGAGG
Organism: Pomphorhynchus laevis; assembly: GCA_012934845.2. Taxonomy (NCBI): domain Eukaryota; kingdom Metazoa; phylum Acanthocephala; class Palaeacanthocephala; order Echinorhynchida; family Pomphorhynchidae; genus Pomphorhynchus; species Pomphorhynchus laevis. Next base: position 78,013 of record WNNJ02001461.1, on the reverse strand, counting down.
TCAAGGGAGATGAGAACACTATATAGAGCCTTGTCTCGAGAAATGAGTAAGTCGTTGTAAACTTTCATGCAGGCGATTTCTGTGAAGTGATTAGAGCGGAAAGCGGATTGGAAACGAGGGTACTGATTGGATGAGGAGAGATAAGTGTTGATCTGTATTAATATTATGAGTTCTAAGAGCTTAGGAAGAGTAGGAAGTGGTAAAATTAGGCGATAGCTAGAAGGAATTGAGGGGTCGAGCGATTGTTTCTTTAGTAGTGGACGATCGATTGCGAATAAAATAGCTAGAAGGATAGGACGAACGATTGCGGTCGAGCGATTGTGTACTACATTGCTATTTCCCTTCATACTTACATGTTCGATATTTCGATGTATCTCGTCTTCTTATTTATCCTTAAAATAATTTCATTCCTTTCTCATCTCCAAATTATTCTTACTCCAAATTATTCGACAAATTAACGCCTCCGTTTATTTTCTGTCGCTGCTTCTCTTTCTTGAAATTCGTTCCCTTCGTACACCCGCTCGAATTCCTCGTTCATACTATTTAAAATTCGCCTGCGGGATTATTTTTTATCAGTTTGATAATTTTCTTTATTCTTAGTGGGCTTGTAAGCGCGCCATTTGCATGCATATGCCACTCAAAATAAATTAATATCATTAAAATTAATATTAATATTATTAATATTATTAAATCAATCTTTTTAATTTAATAAACATATCAAAATCACCTGTTAAATTTTTCAATTTTTCTTGTTTTATTTTTAATGTTAATTTTAAATCTTTTGAATTGTCATTTTATCAGTTATAATATATAATTTGCTGGGTATATTCGTGTTATTTATTACTATAAGATAAAAAAGAATATATCTTTCAGGGTTATTTGCTCTTCTCTCTTATTCTCGATTATTCGTCTTTTATTTCACATACATTTAACTTCAAAAATGCTGATGGCATTTTCATATATGCTTATGCACCTGCTTATCGTATTCATGATCTTAGTGTTTTTGCTTCCATCTATCTTACTGTCTTGCATCAATTTTCAATCATTTTTCTTCTTTTCGTCTTACTCTGAATCCTTATAAATTCAAAATAATGTGGATCCTTTCTCGACGCCTCGGCTTAGAACTTCCCTCCGTATCATTAAATTCTACAATTCTTCCTATTGTTGACAATCTAGTTTTCTTAGGTTTCCATTTCGACAACCGACTTTCACTTAAACTTTTCATTAGAGATAAAGTACGCTCATCCACCTTAATTCTCCGCAACCTCTGTAAATTCGTAGATTGATAGATTTCCCTTTTCGTATGATTCTCATATCTTTTCTCCTTGTAAAAAGACTTGATTACAGTCTTAGTCTATTTTCCAACTCACCTAAATTTACTCTTCTTCCACTACAAGGTATCGTCAACGCAGCAGTTCGAATTCTCCTCCGTCTTCGTCGTTTTGATCATACATCCCACCATCTTGCTTCTCTCGATTTGCCTACAATTTATTGTCGTGTTCAAATTCGTCTTCTTCTCGTTGCTTTCCGCCTTGTAACTTTTCATACCCCTTCATTTCTCAACCTTCCTTTTCTTGATAATTCTCGTCCTGTTTACTGTGCTCTGCGTTCCTGTAATTCCCTTCTTTTACATGTCCCAAACTACTATACCTCTTTTGGTTTCCGCTCCTTCCTTGTGGATGCTCCTCTATCGTGCAATCATTTGCCCATTCATATACGCCAATCAACCTCTCTGTCGTGCTTTAAACGCAAAATTCGATCTCATTTAAACAATTGATACAGTTACATTAATCATGTAACTTATTAATCAATTACATTAATTGACCGGAGAGCGGCGGTTCACGGATTTCCTGCTGCAGAGGCTGAGCGTTGCCATCCAACGCGGTAACGCTAGTTGCGTTCTGGGCACGGTTGAGGGGACGAGCGATAAGACAAGACTTAGACACAATTTATTATTTGTAATTTATGTTTTTTTTTAAATTAAAAAAATATTACATTAATAATGATTTTGTTTAAAAACTTAATGTAACTGTATTTAAACAATTTTACTAATTTTACAAGTTTTTGTTTGTTAGTGAACTTGTAAGCGTACAGCTGGCACGCATTTGCCACTTTAAATAAAGTATTTTACATTGAGAACTACAATATTGAGAACTAATATTGCGAACAACATCCACTATTGAGAACTACAATACATCCAGTATTGAAAACAATACTCACTTCACCTATCGATTTGGGAAGTATCGGTATTTCGGATCCAACTTTTATCAGCAAGTTGGAATATGATGCCTCCCAAAGAGTCTGATCTTCGTATAATTCGAATCTGGGGGTGATATGTTGAGACAGCACCAAAAACACAGTTGCGGAAGTATTGCATGTGTTAAGAAAATATCATTAAAAAACGTCTGATGGCGGCTACACAATGTCTAAATAAGAACGTCTAGCGTAGTCTGAATTTTGTGAACGCACGAGGGCGTCGTCGTGGTTGAGTTCACTCCGTCTCGAGCATAATAATTACTGTCTTTCTCCATGCAAATTCCGAGACAATATTTAGAATATTTTTGACAATTGCATTTGGATTTCGAAGAGTAAATAATGCGATTGTCAAAAATATTCAGAATATTCTGAAATTTGACGATAACCAGACAAAAACAAAAAGTTTATCCATAAATCAGCAACGCGTGCTTCCCAATGGACCTTATCCGTTTATCAATTTCGTCGTAGTGGGTACGAACACATGAACAGTATAACACACAAGTTACCAAATGCTAAATATGTTTCTCAGGACAGCATTACCATTCTGAAATGAAATGAATTTTGTGAATTACCATTCACGAAATGCAAGGGAACCGACAGACCTGCCCATGCGATGTGTTTGTAATGCCGAGACAAGCCTCTCGTATCTTCTATCCTGCAAGCTCGGCCCGTTTCAAATTATGCGTCATAACATTTTAAGAGACACTATCGCTCATGAATTGACGTCAGTTTGCAACGTAGTCTGAATTGAGCAAACACTAGAGCGCGTTAGCGTTCACCCCACCTATCAAAATTCCACAACTTGCCGCGCGTTGAGGTAAGGCTGGATATTGCATGTAATGTATTGTATGAGAGTCGATTTTAGCGGACGATATTATTGACGTCATAATCTTAAATATTCTTGCTCTATCGTACTCCCCTGTGATGTCAAATGCATTCAGCTATCATGAAGAACGTAAAAGGTCAAAGTACGACGACAGCGTTTCTTTGGTGGAACGCGTGAGTTTCATTCCGCTTGTGTTATCAACCTCAGATCACTCTGGTCAGAGTTCAAGACACGTAATGCATCGAATCGCGCACTTGCAATCGTTAAAATGTGCAAACCACTCATACAAAAATTCATAAAAATTCATTTGAAGAAAACGATAGGATTCGCCCTCTGTCTGTCAGCCTCCATGTTAATTCGTGGATATCGTTCAGCACGCGGTCGACCAGTGAAGAACTCAGCCTTAACTAGAAATGATGGATGCGGTACGGAAGGGTCGAACGTCTTTGCAAATCGTCGAAGATAAACGTGAATGGATGTCGAAAATTACATTTGAAATACATATTGGCCAATTTGCTGGAACCATCCGTTGTAACAATTTAATAAAAATTTATTAATAAAAAAATACATCCACTATAGAATGTACAATAAAATATATATACTTACTTTTATTTATTTTTAAATATTATAATTAGAATATATTTTAATTATATTTTAATTATATATTTCTTTAATTATATCTGAAACGCAAACTTTTAGATAAAATTTCAAACTATGAGAGCCTTATCTTGGAAGCCAGTAAATAATATATTTGCTAAATACATTGTATCTGTGCCACTTCGGACAATAGCAAATCGATCGTTTGTATGTATTCTTTTGCTCATTTTCTTTAAAGCAATTATTTTGATCGTAGTCAAATATAGCTGCGCGAGCTATGTCAAAATCAAACAATAACATAATACTAGGACAGTATGTTAATCGGTATTGCCTTGCGACATTATCGAGCAGTACGTGATGTTAGTTTTAATTTTAGCGTTTGATATTTGTTTTAGATAATCCGAAAATTCGTGACAGCAACAGACAGCAGCCTAAACAAAAACGGTACATTTATCGAATTGATTTTATTTGAAATAGTGACCAGTACATTTATCTTTTCCCCACATAGTATTGTAAATATTAAATCAATTTTTATTATTTCAATTTTAGGCTTAAATTCTTTTTGCTTAGTTTCTGTTTCCCTCGTTAACTAGATCATTTTGAAATATGTGTCGAATTTGTTGTTTAGGCACCAATTGGCTCTCAATTTATTATAATATAAAAAATTTGATATAATTTAATATTAATTAAAATAAATATAAATTGAATAAAATAATATTTAATCCGCTCCAATTTCGGTTCTTAATATTTAATCCGCTCCAATTTCGGTTCTTCAATTGTTTGTAGAATCTTTTATTTCCGGACATTTAGTATTTTTTACCTTTTTTAAAGGTAATAAAAACCTAAATGTCAGTAAGTGTTTATTTAAGATAAGAATGTTAAAAAAAATTAAATTTATTTTTAATTTTTATCGGTATTTTAGTATATTTGGATAGCCGTGATATTTGACTTAATCACATTATTACATTGTGCTAAATCTTCTGCGATAACTACTGATTACATTGTGATACAATGTACGAGCTTTTGAGTTTTTAAAGGATAAAGAGCTAAAAGTGTAAAGAGATCTCGTTCTTTACTTTTCAAGCATCTAAATCAATCTTGAGCGTCATCAGTGAACTGAGATTAGTAGAATCTGCTAACTTAGAAATTTATCAAAAATATTAGGCTGTTTTAAGAAACCTAAATGTGGCCGAGGCTGCGAGTTCTACTCATAACTAGCGTTAATTTTTTATTTATTTATTTAATTATGTTTAATTGCTATGCAACATCACAATATAATAAAAGTTATTGTTAGAAACAGGTAAATAACCGGTTTATTTTATATTTATAAAATAATATAATCTGTATTTATCGATGTGTACGATCCGTATTTGTTGAAACGATTCTACACTCATGGTTAATATTTGTCATAAAGTTATACTGAAGTCTAATTCAGATTTATCAATTGTATTTGAATGTGATGTAGCAGCGAATTGTATAATACATACAATAAAAGTTTTGTTTTTCTACATAAGCTGTCCTATGTTTTACAAGAGCTTACTTGAAATTACCTATTGTATAATTGACTATTAATTTTAGCGAACCAAAACCTGACAATTTGAGCTCCTTATGGAAGAGTAATAGTTCATACATTACTACATTGGTCGGGTTTTTGGTAGCAGCTGCATTTGCTTATTATCTTTCTAACTTTAAAGAAATAACATGGAACGAATTTATTGTGAATTATCTTAAAACAGGAAGAGTAAGACATTCCTTTTTTAATTTCCTTATTATATGCATTTCACGTAACAGGTTTTTCGGCTTGAAGTCGTTAATAAGCAATGGGTACGAGTTAGATTAAAGTCAGCAATGTCGGTAAGGGTTATTAAAACAATGTTATTATAATATATATATATAATATTTATATTATAAATATTATATAAATAAAACTACTGGTGAAAGAAAGAATTTTAATACAACTTTTTAATTGACACAAACAGGAAAGTGTAATATAATGAATATTTAAGTTAGAAAGAACTTCATACGACTTTTTTAATTGACATGAACAGGAAAGTGTAAACCTGCATGTTTTTAACAAACTTCGTCGGGAAGCTTAACCCGAAATGCGCCTGCCACAGACGCCTAGCCTTCAATGGGTCGTTTTGACCTTAGTCTACTCATCACTACAAGATGGTCTTATCAGTGTGGCCATGTAGCTACACAACTTTGACAATACTTAATCCTCAGTAAACCTCTGAAAGGAATTCACTAAGCGCACGCTCCTTCACCGGTGACCATCCTTACATCTGTATGGTTTAATTGTTAATATTTATATTAATTGTTAATATTATAATATTAACATTATGGATTAATAAATATATTAAAGAATATTCAGTTTTAACACATAACTCATTTTAATTTCTCTTTAAAATATAGACCATCTGAATACAATATAAAAGCAGTTTCATTTTAACGGTGTTAATGAATGCTCTAAATCAGTGATATCCAACCTTTATTTAATCTTCGGCAAGTTAATCTTTGACAAGTTTACTCAAAATGAGAAGTGATGAGCTAAATAATGTTTAATCTTATTGATCTGCTTCCATGTTTCATCTTGCCAGCAACATATAACATCCACTATTTTACTTCCATTCTATTTATTATTTATTTTGCATGGTGGGTAAAAATTGGCACTCAATAGACAAGAATAAAACAAAAGAATCAATTAAATTATTTTTATATAATTATTTAAACTAAAATTAGTTAATTTTTCTGTTTAATTAAAAACATTTAGACACAGATAATAAATAAAACATTAATAATTAATTTTTTCTGTCGGGCCTAATACCAATTTCTGTCCGTGCCCTGGCGGTTGGAACTATTGCTCCTAATGGTTATATTTATACGTATAAAATAATTATATGTTATAATTTATGTTAAATATTATCTATAAAATAATTTATTAATGAATATACATTTACTTATATATTCTAGTTTGGATAGAATAGTTTATATAAATAAACCATACGATATATTATTTATGAATCACATAATATTTAAAAATGTAGATATCTAAAATTTAAACAATTAAATTGAAGAAGCTATCGAAATATTGAAAAATATTGTAAAACTATCTAATCAAAAATAGAAGATTATAGCGTTGCAATATTTCGTACCTATGCGGTCAAAATTATTAATAATCGCCGAGTGGAGCAATCCGACTATCTTTCAAATTTGTTTCGTTTATATTTATATTATCCATTATATAAATTGAAACGTTTATATTAATTGAAAGATTTATATTCATACAGAAATGGGCATTTATTAAATTGTCAGAGATTATTTCTTAGATATTGTTTCTACTAGTAACTAAGTTTATTTAAATCAACGGTTTACCTCTTTAATACGTCTTTCTTAATACTATTTTTTGCCCAATCGCTTGTTTTTTTTTCGTCAAAATAAAATTAAAGTAATTGATGCCTAGGTAAATTAACTCGTGTCGTTTAAATTTTATACACCATTTACATTTTAGTTAGTTTTTCTGTTTAGAATAGTTTATATAAATAAACCATACGATATATTATTTATGAATCACATAATATTTAAAAATGTAGAAAATTTAAACACCTTTTTGTTGCGCTTTTGTATCTTCTTAGTACTTTGATCTAATAAGCTTTATTACAAATATTTTATTTCTGAATGCTCTTTAACATATTGAGCTTATAAAAAGTAAAGTAGTAATTTACTTTAAAAAAGTAAAGAAATATTTTAATTTTTAACTAAATTCCAGTTCAAATTTTATTCTAAAATCTCTTTAATTTTTGTACACTTTTGTTCCTTTATTAACATTTCAGATTGCTGAAGATGATGCCAGCTAGGCATCGAAATATTCAATTAAATAAATTTTGCGATGGTTTTTGCCAGCTTTCTTCAAATTTAAATCTCTTTAATTTTATTAATAAATTTTAATTTTGTTTAAATTTGTTAGCGTATGAGAATTATGCTTTTTTCATTTGGTGCCAAATTTTCAAGCCTAGTTCGTATACGCTATTTATATGTACAAAAAATATACAAAAAATATCAAATATAAAATAAATATTAAATATACAAAAAATAATAATTTACAGAAAATGTTTATAAATCAAATTGATATTTAGAATATCAAATTCTAAATATTTGAAATTTCTGACTCGTAAATAAAAAATTTTAATGTAAATAATCGAAATAAGTTTTCTTCGCATTTCCACTAGTTGTTTTATCCTTGATTTTGTCTGCTCACAATATAAACTTTTAGCGTGAGACGATCTGGTTTAATATTGGAAGTGTAGAAGCGTTCGAGCGTAAACTCTCTGATCTACAACAGTCTGAAAATGACAATGAAACTATCCAAAATGTTGACATCATCTACAGAAATGAGACTGATCTGTAATCAATTATGTTTGTTTTAATTTTTATGCTTTTTTGATTCTAGGTCGAATTTAATTTCCGTGGCAATGTGGCTACTCCCGTTCGTCGTTATCTTTTGGGTAATGAAGAAAGCTAGCGGCGCAGCGATGGGTTCAATAGGTAAAATTGGCCCCGGTAGTGGAACTACAGGGGGAAGTTCAGGTGGGCCGTTTGGAAATCTTTTTAGTATTGGACAAAGCACGGCTAGAATTGTTACTGAAAATACAGGTATACGATTCAAGTAGGTATCCTGTAGATCTATTTATTTAACGTTCGAACGAAAATTTTAATACAAATATCATTTTTTGAGCCAAAGCAATCTTATCTGCGTTTAATTTTAATCAGCAATTTGTTTTGTTACTCTTATTTTGAATCTTCCCTGTTCTAGCTAATTCTTTAAATTTTAAATTTAATTTTTTAGTTTTAAATCATAACTTTTTTTCTTAGATTTATTTATTAAATTATTATTTAATGATTAATTTGAAATCACTTTTTAATTTGATAGTACAGTTCGCGTTTGTCATTTTAATAGTACAGTTTGTCTCATAATTTTGATTAATATCATAAGTAAAAGGTATGTTTTATTTTTTCAGGCACATATCTAAAACGTCTTTATAAAAATGAGAATACACGACTATAAAAATGAAAATATGCGACTATAAATATAAAAGTATACGATTATAAATACGAAAGTATATGATTAGAAATAAGAGTGGATACAATTAGAAATACGAAAGCATACGACTATGAAAATTAAAAAAGCTTTAATTACAGTTTAAGAAATATTTTGATTATATCATTTTTAGAAATCTAAAATTCATTTAACTTTTAAGAACAAATTTATTTTTGAAATTTTTGGGAAATTTATCTAAATTTTCTAAATTATTTAAATTTGTGATAATTACAAATGAATTACAAAATGAGCTTTATAGCTATAAATGATGAAATATCAATTAGTACAAATGAGCACATTGAATTTTGACATTAGAATTGCGATAACACATTTTTTTGTTACTAAATGCTTGTGAGTTACTGTTGGGTGAGAGCCGTTCCTTAAATTAAATTAAATCTTCAATTTTTAATTAAATCTTCAATAGAATAAGCATCCAGTTATCAGTTAGTTCAGCTTAACAGTATACAGTAGATAATGCATGCGATATCATTTCCCCAGTTGAATCAGCGGGTTGTGACACTTTTATAAAATTTATTTTTATAGAAAATAATTTTTTTTTTTAAATTTATAAATTTTCTTTTTGAAAATTTATCTAAAATAAATATTGACAAAAGATATTTAAATATTTTAATAGTTGGCATATTCTTTTAATTTTATTATCGTCCGTGACTTTCAAACCTTCAGCTAACGCTAACCTAGCATCTCACCACTAATTCCCATCTTTCGAGTTTTATTTCCTTTCGTTTATAGTATTACTAAAGTTGTTTGTCGTAAAATTCCAATTACAGTTGTAACAGATGAGCTTTTTTTTTATCTCAAAAGCAAGTTCCCTTTGTTTGTTGTCATTTAGCTCATTTAAATTTTATTGTTCATCATTTAATATCACCATACAATGATGATGTTCGTCATGTTTTTTTTATAATTTATTATGTAGATGCTCTTCTTTTTTATATCGAAATTGTCATCCCATTCATTCACTTGATTTTGTGAAATATTTTGAGAAAACTAAAGTCTCGGAAACTAAGATGTTCTTTCAAGAACATGTTCTAAAAAGTTTTATTAGTTTTTTTTATTTATTTCTGTTTATTCTCTAATTGACTGACCACAAAATTTTACATTTTAAATTTTTGTAAACTAATTAATTAATTTTTTGATAAATTAATTATTAAATAATTAATTAATCAACAAATTAATTTTTTGTTATAAATTTAATCATAAATTTGTAATTTTTTCTTTCTGGAATATATATTTCATTTCCCAAGTTTAGATAATTTAGTCTCATATAAATTCAAGATATAATTGAACATCACCATTAATTAGTCTCATATAAATTCAAGATATAATTGAACATCACCATTAAAGCGTTTTTAGCATTAAATGTAACAATACGATATTATCAATTTATAAATGCGAGCTCTGTAACTAATCAACATTTTTAATTCCCATAATTTGATATTCTGCTGATAGTTGTTTTATGAAACATAATTAATCCGTTTTATTTATCGATTATATTTATTAAATATAATCGAGTCATATATGGATCGTTCTATGAAACGTAATCGTTTATGTTAAAGAAAAATCATAAGAGAAAATTGAGAAAAGTCTATGATAAAATGATACTTAGTCATTGTAGGCTATCATTATTTACATCAATTCGTTCTTCCAGAGCAAAATAGCATCAATGTAAAACATACATAAATGCCAAAATATTTTGTATTCAACTTCAGTTTTTTTTATTAAAAGTTTTATTTTCGACACTTAAATTAATATTTTAAAATCTCTTACTGTTCTTTGATTTTTTAAGATTTTGTTGATTGATTTTGCTATTGATTTTGATTGAATGTCTAACGATTAGCAGTTCGATTCACAATTAACGAAAATTTTTAATATTTCTCAATAGTTTGGAAACTACAAGCTTTATCAAATTTATTAAACCAAAACTATTTTAAAAAGTATATTGCAATTTTATTTTGTTTTATTTATTTTCATTATTCTATTATTTTTCGTTTTATTTTATTATTTTATTTTTATTTTATTTATAATTTTATTTTATTCTTTCGTTTAAATCATTTGTACTGCATAGAGCTTGTTACAATTCTCAATTTGGTAGAAACCTTCGAAAAAAAATAAAAACTTATTTTTCAAAAAATTCGAATTTACCACAAAATTGCACCATCAAAAAACATACTCAACCTTTTGATATATTTACCTTTATAATTTTTGTTTGTTTAAACAAATATTCGATATTTTTAATAAAATATAATTTTCAACATTTTATTAACAATTAACTTCGATACGAAATATGAAATATTAGACATTACTTTGATAGCAACAAGTTAATTTTTATAGGGATGTAGCAGGCTGCGAGGAAGCAAAGCAAGAGATAATGGAGTTTGTAAATTTTTTAAAAAATCCTCAACAGTATCTACAATTAGGCGCTAAAATTCCTAAGGTAAGATTTGAAAAATATCGAAATATTTTGTTTCATTGATACCATAGGGAGCACTACTAACAGGTCCACCTGGAACTGGAAAAACTTTGTTGGCGAAAGCTACAGCCGGCGAAGCAAATGTTCCTTTTATAACGGTGTCAGGATCAGAATTTTTAGAAATGTTTGTCGGTGTTGGACCCAGCAGGGTACGTTATTTTCCTTAGATTTCAAAACAAGTTGACAAATATAAACTTACAATTGTTTAGGTTAGAGATATGTTCGCAACTGCTAGAAAGAATGCACCTTGTATTCTGTTTATAGATGAGATCGACGCAATTGGGCGTAAGCGAGGCACTCGGTCAATTGGAGGACAGAGTGAACAGGAAAATACTTTAAATCAGCTTCTAGTCGAAATGGATGGTATGTATTAGTTGTTTGAAATTGAACGTCTTAATAAACAAAAATTTGATTGTTCAACTACTCGTTTAATGAAAGTAAATTAAGGATAACATTTGTTTAACCAAAAACAAAAAATCAATCGTTTTCATTTTCTGTATCAATCTCGCATTTTTAAAACAAATATTTGATTGCAAATATTTTATCGATCGCAAACAAACATTCGATTGAAATCATATGTGTGAGAAGCATCTTTTTAATATCTTGTAAAATTTCAACTCAATAATGTATTTTTAATTCAGACCTAAATTGTAACAAGCGTTTGCTTGTAGACACGCATTAAATTAACATTCGAATTCCAGCACGTTTCTTTTATCTAGAGCTAAAAGGCACTGTTAGACTACTCATTTTCTGTTAAAAATAAGCGTAAAAGGAAGTATTTGTCAGAGACATACAATTTGAACTCAGGTTTTCACTTAAAATGCTTGTTTTTGTCTCCAAAACTCAACTAGTAAAATATTGTATGAAACCGTAATTTTCTTTAAAGACGTTTGTCTGTAGGCTGATCCAATTTTGATCCAATGTGATATTTTTGTAAGCTATACAGAAATATAAATAATGTTCAAACGTCTTAAAAAATACCTCGAAGTGAATAACGAGATATGACATGACAAACACTAATATTGAAATTAAGTGTAGCTCATTGTAGATTACAATGTTTATTAAATGCTTTGTGCTTAAATATTTTGTTTAAACTCATGTTATTTTTCTTTAATTTTACTATGAATGATTTACTTTAATTTTAACTCAAAAAGTATTTATAAATACTTTAATTTTACTTCAGGCTTCTCAAATCAGTCAAACGTTGTTGTACTGGCTGCAACTAATCGAGTTGACATATTAGATTCTGCTCTGCTTCGTCCTGGCCGTTTTGACAGACAAATATTCGTTGCTTTACCAGACATTAAAGGAAGGTAATATTTTCTTAGATTCAAGTTATGTAAAAAGACATTTTTATCTATCTTTTTATCGATACCAATATAGATTCAAATATTTGATCTTAGATTTAAGTTACTACATTGTGAATCTTTTTTATTGAGATTTTTTTACTTTTTTATTTACTCACATTTTAATCGATTTTATATAAATATCGAAAAATAATTATTATGTAAAATTCTTTTCATTCACTGATTGTTATAAAATGAAATATATATTTCAAATAGAAATATTACTTTTTAAAATTATTAATATATTTTTTAGTAAAATGTAATCTAATTATTTTATGATTCAATATGAATTTTATTAAATATTTATTATTTAGAAATGCAAATTTTTACATAATATGCAAATATATATTAAATTTAATAAACTTTATTAAGATTATGAATTATGAATACCAGTTTCGTTTTTCTGTAATAGTATTTTTTCTTTTAATTTTCGTCTTTTCTTTTTGAAACATTCGTTTTCATTAGATGGTGTATGTGCATATTTTCGTTCTTATAAAAAATAATAGATCATATATTATATGTCCTAAACTATTATTTTATTTTTGGTATTTTATATAATATTAATTTTTTATATGACGTTATTAATATGATATAAATATAATATATGCATATATGTTATTTATAATTTATAATAAATATAAACATATGTGCCAAGTAGATGTTCGTTACCTGTTTTTACTTGAATCATTATGAAATAAAAATTGATACTTTTATGAACTGCATCTCGTTTATTTTCACAAAATATAGATTGTATATTTTAAATAACTCGAGTAGAACTACATAAAAATGTGGGTTCTTAAAGAATGAAGTTTTGCGTAGCGTTGTTTTTGTGTTTTATTTGACATTGTTTGATTTTGTGAAATGGTAATTTAGAGAATTTGAAATTAATATATTTTAGATTAATTAAAACTAGAAATATGTCACATACCTATTTGTTTATCATTAGCACTGTATTTAGATATAGTTGAGATTAACGTATTTTAGTTACCTTCGTTATTATGCTTAGGGCTTCAGTGTTTCGAGTACATCTTTCATGTTTGAAAACTCTCCTTGATAAGATAGAACTGAGTAGAAAGTTAGCGGCCTTAACTCCTGGATTTTCAGGTATATTTATCTATGCATGCAAGCGTCATTGACAATAACTTTAGTATTTGCTTTATATTATAGGCGCTGATATCGCAAATGTTTGTAATGAATCTGCGCTTATTGCAGCGCGTGAACTTAGTACCGACATTAAATTAACTCATTTTGAAGCGGCTATAGAACGAGTAATTGCTGGTATATAAATTTATCTATTATTTAATCAATTTTTAACATTATTTTTATCAATTTTGTAAAATTACAAAGTATTTATGTCAATAATCTAATAATTATGCAATCTATAATTATAAATTATTTTAATTTGATAATTTAATTAATGTATTTGATTTTACGTTTACATTTTTCTGCTTTTAGGGATGGAGAAACGATCAAAGATTTTGCAACCAAATGAGAAGAAAACTGTAGCATATCACGAAGCGGGTCATGCTGTTGCCGGATGGTTTTTGCAACACGCTGACCCACTTCTTAAAGTATCCATCATTCCGCGAGGCAAAGGACTTGGCTACGCCCAATATGTACCAAAGGAGCAGTATATCTACACTAAAAATCAGGTGTCTGTTTAAATCCATATTCAGTTAACATATTCAGTTAGAGTATCGTGCTAATATCACGAGTGACCCAAATTAATTGTATTTTAGTTCTTGTCAAATGAGGATACGTGAATTATTTAATGTTACAGATGGTTTATAGAATTAAGCTTCTTTTGCAGTTACATATTCTTTGCAATAATGTCAAAATGCTAATTGAATTTTGAAAAGAATAAAAAAGAATGAAACAAAAAAGAATATTTAAAAAATAATACAAAACAGTTTATACATTCACAGTGAGCAATTGATTTAATCTGAAACTTAGCTATCGATTTTTGCGATTTTTAAGCGGACATTTTACTCTATTGATTTTTAAAATGTTTTGATTTAAACTTGGATTACAATTTACAATTAAATGTTATTAATTAAATGTTTTTTTATTATAGAAAAATATCAAGAAATGACTAGTTACATTGCTTTTAAGTCTTTAACTATGACAAATTATTTAAAATATTAAATTTTAGTTAACAAAATAATTTTAGTTGTTAATTATAAAAATTTAATGATATCTGTAATTATTACATCGATTTTATTGTAAAAAACGTTTTAAATTATATGTAGTTGTTCGATCGAATGTGTATGACCCTTGGTGGACGAGCATCTGAAATGATTTTCTTTGACACTCTTTCAACCGGAGCACAGGACGATTTAAGAAAAATAACACAATCTGCATACTCACAGGTACATATTATCGATTATTTGAAAGTGCAAATTTTTAAATAACTACCTTCAAAGAAAGGTAGTTAACATCTATTAATAAAAATGAAAATCGTATTAAATATTTATAATTATCAAAGCAGCTCAAATAGCTGCTTTATCATTTTCAATTATTGGAATTTTTTATGATAATTTTTTAATTTTTGATTATTATGTATTAATTTAATCGTGACATCATCGCGATACATTAATAATGTTGTGATAGTGCTTAATAAAATTAAATAATTTATTATATAAGATATTACATAATTTTGTATCAAGTTAAAATTTAAAATAAAAGTCAACTTTTATGAATTGAGTAAAAAATAACAGACGATGTACCAGAATCATGATTAAAGCCAATAAAAGTCAATTTAAAATAAAAGTTTAAACTGAGTCTTACTGAGTCTACGTTTTTAATAATTTATAAAAATTCCATTAAATTTAATTTATATATAATATATAATATATTTTATCAAATCAGCTAACTGAGTCTACGTATTTAATATAATTATAAAATAAACAAAACAATAATGCTAAATCAAAATTTAATAATTAAATAATAAAATAAATAATTGTTATAAGATTTTTTATAATTTATATCAAGTTAAAATAAAAAATAAAATTTAAAATAAACGTCATTTTTATGAATTGACTAATAACAGACGATGCATCAGGATTAGAAGTCATCAGGAGGAACTGCTATGCTATCAGGTTTCGGCCCCTAGTACTCGACCCAACTTCAGCGGGCCAAACACGTGCTAATGACGTGATTCCTCTTATGAAAGTTGATTATTTAATGTACCTTATTATAATACAAAGCATATTGTTTATTATCGATCCATAAAATGTTTTCACTTAATTGTTTGAATAAAAACGTATATTATCCATAAAACATTAAATGTTTATTATCCATCCATAAGAAACATTTCCGCATTTTTTATTATTTATAAACTAAAAATAAAGATAAATAATTATAGTTAATAATTGCTATATAAGATTTTATATAATTTATATCATAATTAATAATTATTTATATCATTAATTTAATTTATATAAAATAAAAGTTTAAATTTAAAATAAAAATTAATTTTTATGAATTGGTTCCTGCTATGCAGTTCCTCCATAGCAGGAGGAACTGCATTTAAAATTGCCTTTTCATTTTAAAAAGGCAATTTTTATGAATTGACTAAGATGAATAAGAATAAGGATTAGAGGTAATCAGGAGGAACTGCTATGTTATCGGGTTTCTAGATGTATTCGTTGGCAATACAATTAACAAATAAAAGTACAGATATAGCAAACAAAAGAAAATAGTAGCCATAAGCCAATTTTCGATTGTTCGCTTACAATGATTTTCTACAAAGCAAGGAAAGTTACGATATTCAATGATATTTTCGCAAGATCAAGGTGTTCTGCAAAAACGTATAGTAAACTACGAACAAATAATATTGTAAATTTTAAATAAATGTTTTGTTCGACATTTAGTAATAACAGAAATAACATAAAAATTAATTTTAATGAATTGGTTAATAAATAGCAGACGATGTATCAGAATATGGATTAGAGGTTATCAGGAGGAACTGCTATGCTATCAGGTTTCGGTACCTATTCCTCGACTTAGCATAGCAGCGACCAAAGACATGCTAATGACGTATTTCGTCTGATGAAAATTTATTATTATTTTATAAAAATAATAAAAAAATTTTATTGTAGCAAAATCAACAACTATGTTCATCATCAGGAATTGTATCGCTTTTGCTACAATAAAAATTTTGATTTTCCAGGTGTGTTTTTTTTCAATTAATTTTTGGGACAATGAGCATCTTTAATAACAGAAATATTCTTCTCATATCAGGATAGGTTAAATCAGCAACACTTCCAAATACAGCGATAATTCAATGCAGTTTTGAAAAATGTTAAATGCTATTTTGAAAACTGAACATGTAATAATTATGAAATTAAATACTTTGAACCCAAATGTATTTTTTTCATTATTAGAAAGAAAACACAATCTAACAGAATTTAGATATTATAGAATAAATAAATCTAATAAAACATATCAGATAACTGATTTTAACTAAATTATTTATAAATTAGATAAATATAAATAATGATAAATAGTTTAATATAAAATTTAATATAATTTAAATTTATTTCAAGATTTTAACATTGAAATTTAAAATAAAAATAAATTTTTATGAATTGACTAATAAATAACAGACGATATATCAGAATAACGATGATGTTTAATAAGAATAATGTTTCCGTTTCCGATGTATCAGAATAAGGATTAAGGTCATCAGTAGGAACTGCTGTGTTATCATATTATATTAAATATTAAAATTTAGATTGTAATTTAAAATAAAAATTAATTTTTATGAATTGACTAATAAATAACAGATGATGTATCAAAATAATTAATAGTAGTCATCAGGAGTTAGCTCTTGTTATCAGGTTTAGGCCTCTATTCATCGACCCAACATTCTAGAATCACCAAATGTTTGACAAAATATCCAGTAAAACTTTTGTATGTCACTAGCTGAAGTTTTGTTATCAATAATTGCTACTTCAGAAATAAAAGAACTTAAATTTTTTCTTAATTTAGACGTTTAACTCATAGTTTAATTAATTCGCCATGAAATGTGTTTTCTTATTTAGCGATTTTACTATTTTACGTTATTGAATTACAAATTGATGGATAATTGTGACCGAATAAGCTTACTTCAATAATGAAGTTATTAAGATTTTATACTTAATCGACAAATTTCCGTTACAAGATAATAGGTTTAAATATATCACGTTTCATTCCGACTTATTAAATTTTAATTAAATTAAATTATTAAATTACTATTACTTAAGAGTATTATAATAATTTAATGATATCTATAATTATTACATGATATATCGAACAAAATAAAAAACGTTTTGATGTTTTATGTTTTCGTTTTTAAAATTATTAATTTTACGAAGAAAATTACTTACTAGGCGGTACACTACGGGATGATGGAAGATCTGGGTCCTATTTCATATGAAATGCCACAACCAGGGGAACCTGTTTTTGACAAGCCGTACAGCGAAAACACTGCTCAGAAAATAGACGAGGCTGTGCATTCTTTGATAAAATCTGCTCTTCTGAGTACGATTCAACTTCTTCGGGAACACAAAGATGACGTTGAAAAAGTTAACTTCGAATTTTAATATTCAATTATTATTAAATTAATTCTAAGGTTGCATTGCGTTTATTGAAAAATGAGGTATTGAGTAAAGAAGATATGATTGATCTACTCGGACAAAGGCCGTTTGAGGAGAAATCCACTTACGAAGAATTTGTTGAAGGAACAGGTACCTATTTCGATTTATCGGGTTTCTGCTTGAAAAAAATAATTTTGGATAGCGTTTATAAAATATGATAAATTCTTGTTAGTAGCTAACTTTAGGTGTAATCAGAATGGGATATTTTTGTTAATAATATAAAAGAAGAAATACGTCTAATAGAAAAACGATGCCGATATGCTTTTGCTGTTCTAGCAGTGGATGGCATAAAGTATCAACGGCGAAAAGTTAGACGCTTGTAAAAGATATCTTGATTATTTAAGGAGAGTGAGACCATTCTGCGTGAATTTCTTGTAAGCCCGACGCGAAAGATTGACGAATGCCGTTTCGTCATCACAATGACTCATCAGTGCCAGATCCCTCCCACTACTGGATCGAGGAGGACTGGTAGACAGCAATCAATGAATAAATCAATACATCTTTATTATGCCACTCTAGTGATATTTTATCTTATTATTGATATTATACTGTTGACAGACCTATTCCAAGAGGCTAAATTGGTATTTATCATATGAAATAATAAATCTTAATTTTAAATCGTAAAATCAAATGGTCAAATTTAATATGACATCACATAATGTAGTATAATTAACACTGATATTTAAGGGAAAAGAGAACGTCATCCAATTTTTTAACAATAATTAGTCGATAATATTTAAGTCTATACAGTAAATTTGGAAATGCAAAAACTATTGAACGGCGTGCCTTGACCGCGACCTGTATCTACGCCTATGCCGGCTTATAATCCTTCTGCTATCCGACTAAATAAAAAATTTATAAGACTATTACAAACACAAGCAATCAATTTGAATCAATTTAAACTTTTTTATTGCTATCCACAAATTAAAGGCAATCATACATTAAACAAATGTAGTTTCTCAATTTAAATGTTTCATTTTTTGAATACGTGATATTTCAGCTTTTTTCAGCCTTTGACTACTTAATATTTCAGCTTTTTGCAGCCTTTGACTACTTAATATTTCAGCTTTTTTCAGCTTTTTTATGGTCGATCTGTCCTGCGTTTATGCTATTTTCTTTATGAATAAATTTAAACAAAATAGTTTCTTGTAGGCACTATATATTATATAATATTATATATTATCCTTTATATATAATATTAGATACATAATAGATGGCATTATGGTGTGGCATAATGCCATAAATAATATGTATAATATTATATTTAATAAAATATAATATTATAAATAAATAATATCATTAATAATATTATATTTGTAAATTTTATAATTTAAATAAAATTATAAAATATAAAATTATTTTATAAAATTATTTTTGAAATTTATTCTAAACGATAAAATGAGATAAACTTTTGACTAAACTAAATTAGCCGATCTTTTTTATAAAAATTTTGTTAAAACCATTCATCTTGGAATGGTAATACCATTCCACGAATATGTGACGAGAGTGCAAATTAGTGCCCAGATTTCACTAATTAGTTTTATAAATTTTTCTCTAAATTTTATGGCATTAATGAATGACTAACAATTTTTTTTAATAATAAATTAAATATTTTGTAATTTTTAATATATTTAAAATGAAACGTAGGTTTAATTTTAATTTTAATTCTTCTTGTTTATATTTGCTTATTGAAACCCAGTATAAAGAGCATTGAAAATGCTCTTTCGTTCTCAGTTTCAAGAAAGAGCATTGAAAATTGTTTTCTATCTTTATCAAATAATAAAAAGTTTTTATTTGAAAAAAGATAAAAACTTAATAAAAAGTTTTAACTTTTTATTTGTTAAAAGATATTTTATTTTTTTGATTTGCAAATTAAATTTTGTGGTAATATTAGTCCTTTATAAATTAAAAGTTTTGAAGATTAAAATTATATAAAGTAAATAAATATAATAATTATATAAATATTGTACACTGCTATATTATATTGTTCTTATATATTGCTCGTATAGGGATTTTATGCATCGAAAGGAATAATGACTATCGACTATTTTGCAAGTATTTTGCAAGTCCTTTTCAAGTATTATATTTTTAAAAACATAACACTTGAAAAGGACTATTGCAATAGTCGAAAATTCGTGAACAATAACTTATTGTTTTATTCCTTCCTCTAGATGTTTAAACGCTCTGAAAAACTACATAAATTATTATAAATTAAAAATTTTGGTTTATAAATTTCACTCATATTGCCAATTTAACTTTCACAGGATCTATTGATGAAGACACGGCTCTTCCGGAAGGATTAAAAAGTTGGAATTTGTCAAAGGAGTCAGATAAAGAAGCATTGACAGAAAATAAAGAACCTACTAAAGACGAACAGCAATCCTCGCCACCCAGTGCTTAGATTATTCAATTTTGCTGTATACATTTTGTTTTTATTTTAATTTCATTCTTTTTTGGTTAGTTTTACGGAAATAAAACTGTATTCATTTCTTACTCTTTTTCTTTAGCGTTTGTTCCGCTTCGTTACGGAGTCCACCTTTTTGACAAATGCTTCCAATTTTCTCTGGCTTTCGCGCATTCTTCCGTTACCCCAGCTACTATCATATTCCTTCTTATTGTGTCCAGCCATCTCTGCTTAGGACACCCAACGGATTCGTTTTCCTGATACAATCAGGTCCATCCTACTCTTTATGACGGTGGTTGTGTTTGCGCGGATTACATGACCAAACCATTGTAATCGGGCTTACCGCAATTTTTCCTCAATCGACTGAACTTCAAACCTTTTTCCGATAATTTCGTTTCTTACATGATCGAGCAGTGTGATGCCGCCCATCCACCTCAGCATTCGCATTTCCATCGCTGCGAATTAGTACCTAGGCATAGCTGGTGCTACCGGGCGCGTCCCCAGGTTGCGGATAGGGATATGACCTTCATATATGGAGGTTAGTTGCGAATATGACTATAGTCTAATAAGCAGCCGTGGACAATCAGCGGCAAACACTATAAGTGTGTTCTGGATCATAGATTTAGCACCCATGTTTCTGATTTAAGTACCACATCAGTACGAGGACAGTATTTTGTGACAAGGCGAGTTGATCCCGTCTTAAATGGATCTGCTGCATGCAGCCACGCAGGTTAAACTTGGCTAGGCCCACCTCTGATAACTGTAACGGTTAGTGACAGACCTTTGCAACATGCCGGCTGTTCGTTAACCATATTGTTGCAACAAAAATGACCAAAATGACCTTTGATACGTTTTAATTTATTTGTTTAATTGATTAATAATATTAATAAAATTTCACGAATGTATGACGTTGGAATTTAAATACTTTTGATGCGTTCATTGAATATTAATTTAATTATGTCAGCCATAAATTTAGTTTAAATTCGAAATTATTTTAAATTAATTTAAAGCGTCTCTGCCGTCACTGCGATGAGCCTCGCGCAAAGACGTTTTTACTCCAGAGGATCAGCCTGGCCGTGTAAACCGACAACGCAGTTTCTATGCTGTGGACAACGGTCAGAGACACTGATAACTTTTAACTAATATCCTTATTTATTGCCGAAAAAAATAAAGAATTTAAATACGTTTAAAATCGAATTTTGTTTTAAGATTTACAACTTTTCATTGAGAAATTGACGAATAAATAATTTTATACATATTTATTAATGTTTATAAAATTATTAAAATTACTTAGATTTAATAAATCTAAATTAAAAACTATCAAATGTTAATAAACAAGAAAATATGGCGTTTTATAAAAATTAAATTTCTTTATTAACATAGTATGATGAAATTTGAAGAATTTCATATACCTGTTCATTAGCAGAATTTAAATTATGATATTTTTTGCCTATTGGTCTATATCATTTAAGATTTATATTAATAATGAAGTCTAAAGAAACAAAAGTTCTAATAATTGCTTTTTGTCTCGCCATGGGTAGTAATTGAATATATTTCTGATCGTAAAATCCTTCCAATTCTAATATTGAATTCATATTTTTGTTGTATGCTATCTAACTTACAAGTTATTATTCTACTGACAAGTAGAATATCAAAAACTTGTAAGAATAAATAAAACAATTAGAATAATAACTTGTAAATTAGATAACTTGTCAGAAATAATGAAACTATGCATTCTTGATACGATAATGTTTCTGTTAATTTTCAAGAAAGTATAATAAATTTTATTTCTGTTTCTTATAATGTAAAAGTATAAAAGTATAAGAGAATGTTAAGGACACAAAAATCGTTGCTGAATCAAAGTATGTACTAATCCATCAATCAAGAAAATCATTAGTAAGTTTTGAATTTTATGTTACTAATTCGCTTTAACTTGTGACTTACAAGTTACATTATAAATTGCTATGCTTTCGACTATAGAAAATTTAAGATTGAATTTAATATGATTGCGATAAATTACAAACTCTAGCAAAATTTCTATTCTAACTTGATGGCTTTGCTAATTATACTTACCTAAATAGCAAAAAAAAATAAATTTTAGTTTTTATTTCATTAAAATTTAAATTGCAATAAAAAAATCAATTAAAAAAATAATATTTTTGTTTTCTTTTTAATTAAAATTTAAATTGCATTTCTCTATTAGTTATTATTTCTCCAATGTGAACTGTGTTATAATCACTTTAACACGATTTATCATTTAATTAATATTTATTTAATACGTTCTCTTTCAGTAAAGAATATGATAATTCAAAGCTTGAAATTTTAGATTCAATTTACACGACTCATAATAAAAACGAATTTAAACAAGAAAACATGACGATCTATCATTGATTCAAGATTCTAATAAAAATTTGGTTTAATATTTTTGTTTTCATTTATATTTAAACCATTATTCCTCTTCTTAGAACCTTGATAATAGCTGGCCGATTCACTGCTAAAATATCAAAAGTAAATGATCATGTCGTACCACTTCTATTCGCCACTAATATGCAAGTTAAATTTAAATTAGTATAAATAACTAATGCCAATATTAATATTATTTCTAAATTAAAAATAATATTATTTTTCATCCAATTTTTAAGCAACTTTAATGGACTTTTTCTTACAAAACAACAGAATATGGTAATAATATTATATCGTATCATATCATACAAAATATCATCGAATTGTCAAACGATGGAACAATCTACCAGTTGACGTTGCTGAGGCTAGGCATATTTCAGGATTAAAGAACTATCTTAATGTCGATTTTCGCGTTAAAGTCTAAGTTTTTTGTTGACTATTTTCTACTCTTTTTCTTTTTATTGTGATGTACTTATCTTGAGCTTTGCTCTTTTAGTGGTCAATTAAATAAATAGGTTTATCTTGATACAATATTTTTCTGCTTATTTTCAAGCTAGTTTAATTGAATTTTTTCTTTTTTCATAATTTTACAAAATAAAAGAAAACAAAATACTATTAAAAATTTATTTAAACTATTAATTGAAAGAATTTTATGGAACGATAATAAACAATATACTTTGTATTTGAATAAGATTTACTAGATAATCAAATTGCATAAGATGAAATACGTTATTAGCATGTATTTGGCCCCGCTGCTATGTTGGGTCGAGGTATATGCACCGAAATCTGATAGCATAACAGTTCCTCTTGATGATTTTTATTTCTTCATTATGATACATCGTCCCTTAAGTATTAGTCGATTCGTAAAAATTGATTTTTATTTTAAATTTCAATTATAAATTTTAATTAGAAATATATCCATCCTGATCTGTATTTAAATTTTTTAATTTCCAGGAACTATCAGGTATAGTTAAATTACAACAAAAATTATTTTGATATTTCGCTAGTACTACTAGCATCTTCAGAAAATTGATTTTCAGAATATAAATACGTACGATTTTTAGAAATATGTCCATCCTGATCTGCATTTAAATTTTTTAATTTCCAGGAACTATCAGGTATAGTTAAATTACAACAAAAATTATTTTGATATTTCGCTAGTAACTACTTATAACGGAAAGGATAAGAGTTATAAGGTTATGAGGGATAAAAGCTATAAGGGTTATGACCGAAAGGATAAGATCTCAGATACAGGCGACCAAAATGATGTTTCTTCGCGGTGTGGCCGGCCTTAGCGTTAGAGATTATGATTGATTATGTTCAATTAATTATGCTCAATCAATTAAACATAATATCGGTTGGGTAATTAGTAAATTAAGATAATAAATTATAATTTTTTAATTTCCAGGAACTGTCAGGCATAGTATAGAACGACAAGAAAAATTATTTTGATATTTTGCTAATAACTACTAGCATTTTCAGAAAATTGATTTTCAGAATATAAATAAGTACGTAATGCTTAGGTAGTTATGACTTTGATCTTTCTTTTCGAATTATCGTTTGGCTCACATTTATGATCTAGTAGATTTAATAGCTAGAAATATATCCATCCTTATATGTATTTTAAATATCCAAGAACCATCAGTTATAGTTAAACGACAACTAAAATTATTTTGATATTTCGCTAATAACTACTAGCATCTTTAGAAAATTTTCTGAAAATGCTATTTTATTGTTTAAAATGTTTTGTTTTTCTCTATTTTGTTATTTTATTTCTTTATTTTTATTGTTTGTTATGAATGTATATGTTTTGTACTTTTGTTGTACATTTTTAATGTTTTTGTTTCATTGTTGTGTTTTGTTTGCTGCGGTCCTGTAACAAACGAAAATGTTACATGAACGAGTGTTAGCAACGATTTTGATTCCAGCATCAATGTGCAAACCGACAATAAACTTTATTTATGTCATTTTTTTCATTTTTATGTTAATTTTCTGAAGATGCTGGTAGTTACTAGCGAAATATCAAAATGATTTTTGTTGTCGTTCTATACTATACATGATAGTTCCTGAATATTTAAAAATATAAATTTTTAACTTAATATAAATATAAATTGTATAAAATCAAAAATATTAAAAAAATTAAAAATATTATTAAAATATTAAATTTACAATATAAATAAATCAAAATATTAAAAGTAAATTTTTACTGTTAAGCGAAAATAATTCATGGATAATAAACAATATGCTTTGTATTAGAATAAGATACACACTAAATAATCAAATTTAATCAGAGAAAATACGTCATTAGCATGTATTTGGCACTGTTGCTATTTTGGATTGAGGAATATGGACCTAAATCTGATAACATAGCAGTTTCTCCTGATGACATTTAATCCTTATTCTGATACATCGTGTTTATTAGTCAATTCATGAAAATGACGTTTATTTTAAATTTCAATTTTAAATTTTAACTTGGTATAAATTATATAAAGTCTTATGACCAAGATAGCTCCGATGCTATGTTATGTCGAGGAATAGGGGCCGAATCCTGATATCATAGCAGTTCCTCAGTTATTTGATCTGATACTATATGCTAAGAAAATCAAGTCCTTTAAATGAAAGTTTTAATCTTCTAAGCTGTATACACATTTTACTTCATTAAATATTATATCGACATCATTTGAAATTGTCATTGTATTGATATCTTATCTGAGAAGTAATTTTTTCAATGATTCAAGGCCTAGCAAAATACCTAACAAATACAATTTAAGTTTCTTAATGTTTTTGTATGATTGGTCGTATACTAGTTAAATTCGATTAGAGCGTAATCTTTCAGTACAAAAACATGTATTTGATGAACAGAAAATATGCTCATTAAAAAGTTATATCGTATCGTCAATTCTTTCTCATCGCAAGCGCGGCCATTTAATAACAAATGACTAAATTGAGTTCGTGGGAAATTTTAAACATTAGTTTAGTGTCCACTAATATTAAAAATTTGCTATCTGTATTAATTGGGGATCACTCATAGCCAATCATAATTATGATTATTTTTACTGAAATACATATATTTTTGCTCAAATACATTGAATGAAGTGAACGAAAATAAATTATAACAAAATATGTAACATCAAAAAATATTTCACTTTCATGTATTATTTTTCCAACTTTTGTATGTCATCAATCCGAGCAAATGTACATTGTATGCCAACGATATTGATGTTTCGACTCTACATTCAACTTTCATCGACACGTTAGTCCGCATTGTCGAGGATAGTGTCTGTGTCCTCGGTGCTCCCATCGGAAGTGAATCGTATGTTGAGCGATTTATTCGTACAAAAGTTACAAACATCGCCCAATTAATATCGCGCGTAACCGATGCAGGTCAATCGAATACGCAGGCTGCTTATACTTGTCTAACTCGTTCGTTACAAAATAAATAGTCGTATATAAAGCGAGCATGCCGTTGTTCAGCAGAATGGTTTAAACCACTAGTTACCTCGCTTAAATCATTCTTCTGTAAATTGGCTTAGATTGAACAAGTAAACGTTGAGCGACTATGACCAATATCCTGTCTGAGTTATCGAAATGGAGGAATCAGAATCAAGGATGTCACATCACATATTCATGATGAGTATCAGTCTTAAAAATCACTGTGTGAATCGTATGTCCGTGGTTAAGATTTCCGTGATTTAGAAAGAATCCAGATGTCAATTATAAGACGATTGCAATCTACTAAAGTAAATAATGAAAACGACATACGATTGATTACCCTTGCTAAATCTGACCAGCAGCTTCGTGCATCGATTGAGCACGCATCACTGAAAGGATCCTCATCTTGGCTAACTGTCTATCCGACAAACGAATACATAACCAGACTGAGTAACACTGAGTTTGGAGATGCTCTTGCAGCAAGATACGCTATTTTCCCATCTGATGCTTCCAGTATTTGTACCTGTAGTGAATCCAGTTCTGTTGCACTTGCGTTCTCATACAAAATTGACGGGATTCCATTTATGAGGCATGATATCATACGCGATTGTCTGACAGGGTCTTGGATGACGTTTGTCACGACGTACAAACAGATCCAACACTACAAGCAGTAAGCGACGAAATTGTATTTCAGAGTCAATATACGACTAAGGATCGCGAGGCGAGACTGGACATCTCGTGTTCCGGTCTCTACGGTGATAGAACGGTGCGAACTCCCGTTGACATCTGTGTTTTTAACACACCCGCCCCTTCTAACCTGCCGAGAGATCCGGATGCCGCGTTTATTTACCATGAAAACCGGAAAAAGACGAAATATCTTGAGCGAGTCTCTATAACTGAACGGGCCTTATTTATTCCTTTTGTCTTCTCCGATTTGGGTGGTGCGGAAAAGGAATCCACACAGCTGTTAAAAAGGATATCAACACTCGAAAGCAGCTAAATCACGTTCAAGGTATGTTGACGAAATTACTAAATTACGTTTGATTGTAGGTGTTCATTTGGCCATGTTCGATTCACGCTTATTTCGTGGTGCAAGGATGTCCAATCATCGTGCATCCGCGCAATGTCAACTTATTACACCACTTTGAATTGAAATTATCCAATAACATCGGATGTTTTCTTTGATTGTATTCAATAATATTGGATTCATTTGCGGGTAACCATGACTTGTAATAATATTTCAGTAATAAATTATTATTATTAAAAAATAGCTTATTATCTCTTAAAGTTATTTTAATATTTTTAATAGTCCGTATTCATACATTTTTTTTAATTTTTAATTCTATTTTTTATTCCTCTTATCACAATGACTTCATGCCAATTCTTGGTTCCACGTCATTTAATCTTTATAAGGAAATGGAATTGCGCGTTTTAGCACAAAAATCTACTTTTTTAAGTTTTTGATTTAATATTGAATTATTTAGACACACGTTGATCATCCAAGTTTTCACGTTGATTGCCGAAGTTCGGACTTTGTTCGGTAAAGTTTCCTTGTTGATAGACAAAGTTCTTATCATGATGTACAAATCTCTCCTAGTGATCAGTAAAGTTAACACGTTGATCGGCAAAGTTTTTACTTTGATAGACACAGTTATCACATTGATAAAAAAGTCTCGAGTTGATAGACAAAGTTCTCATCATGATGTACAAATCTCTCGTATTGATCAGTAAAGTTAACACGTTGATCGGCAAAGTTTTTACTTTGATAGACACAGTTATCACGTTGGTAAAAAAACTCTCGAGTTGATAGGCCAAGTTATTGAGCTGATAGACAAAGTTCCTTGTTGACTGCATCTACGTATTTTATATTATACATAAATTAAAAATAAAGATAAATAATAAATAATTTTATAAGATTTAAACAATTTATAAATAACGATAAAGTTTATAATTTAAAATAAAAGTCAATTTTTATGAATTGACTAATAAATAATAGACGATGTATTCAAATATAAAATATAGGTCATCAGGAGAAGCTTTCAAGCTATCAGGTGTCGGCACCTATTTCTCGAATAGGGGCGAAATAGATCGGCCCCTATTCTCCTGTGGATAGAAAAGTTCTCACCTAGATCAATAAAGTAAGAATAAAATAAGTTGATAGACAAAGTTATCACGTTAATCCACAAAGTCCTCACGCTAATCAACTTAGCTCGCACGTTGATTGCCGGAGTGCTCCCGTTGATCAAATAATTTCTGAATATATACATAGTGCCCACGTTGATCAGCAAAGTGCTCAAGTTGATTTACAAATCAAATCAGGTATCTTAGTCTACTTATTTTATACTATATATAAATCAAAAATAAAGATAAATAATAAATAATATTCTAAAATTTATATTCATTTCAAGTCAAAATTTTAAATTCAAATTTAAAACAAAAGTGAATTGTATCGGAATAAAAAAGGAGTTTTTTTTACGTGGCAAATGCGTGCCGGTGTATGCTTAAATGACCACGAAAAAATCAAAATAATGTGTCGAGAAGGTGGGTACGGAGGCGGTATTTAAATGTAATAAAGGAGGGAGCGCGGCGGACGTCGATATGGAGCTCATTCCATGCGAGTGGGGCAGTGACAAAGAAGTATCAGTGACCGTAGTTGTTGTAATAATTGGGAACGTAAAGTAAGAGGAAATGACGGGAACCCAGCGAAACCCACCATATAAAGGTGGGGCGAGTGTCGTCTAAGAAACAGAGGTTGATGAACGATTGTGAGCCGACACAGAGAGACGAGTGAGCGAACGGATATCACATATCAGAGAGCAGTGATATACTCGAACAGCATGACGGTGTCGACACTGAGAGTAGGCATTGGATATCAAACCATGAGGCAGGGTGCAACCGACGGTGAGGGTGAGGCTTGAAAGGCAAGAAAAGATCGAGAGTATATGTGAGTTCAGTGTATGAATAATTAACATATAATCGATTATAACACATTTATCCACTTTCGATTTATATTCATAATATATTCATATTTTATCGATTGATTATATATTGATTATCGCATATTAATTTATCTATTTATTTTATCTATTCAGCATCCGTTGACATTTTATGTTACGTTAACACTTTGAGAATTTTAATTTGAGGCAATAGTATCAATTTTATCAAATTTTATTAAATGAATTATTAATACAAATTATCTTAATTCATATTAAATTTTTGAATTATATTATCTTAATCCACAACTTAGTGATTAGTTAATTCAATTGTTTAGTGGTCATATTGTAACAAATTGCACCCTTTTTATCTTATCGTAAAATATTAAGCGACAGTTTGAGCAATGAATGGAATAAAAAATTTCTCGAATAAAATTGGGACACAGTAATTTATACGATACTTTTGATATTTATAGCATTCAGTATATATTTAGTGTGTTTCTATCTTTCGATGTTTCACCTTCTTCGTCTTCATCACAATGAATATGGATATAGAAATATGGGTGGTTTAATTCGTCATATTGGAAATCAAATATTGGTATAAAGAATACTTCCTATGTGGATTTTGTGCAAACAAATTAATACGAAACCTCTCACATAAGCACATATCAACATCCAACACGTCCACTTAAACTACCCCATTGTTTCTAATGTCCTTTCTCCAACTACTGATCCTGTCACCACATACACTTTCCATTCAATCTCGTCTTCACTCCCGACAACCCCCGTTCCCTCCCTTCTGTCTCGTTTCTCAATAACCTACATCCATCAATAAAAATCACCTTCACAAACTTTCACGATTCTTCTACTCATAACATTTCCTCACATCGCTTGCCACCCACTATATTATCCATATCCTCTTTATCTCCCGCTGTCGAACCTACTCACTTCATATTCTCAACTTCCAGCTCTCCTATCGTGACATCACCCACTCACATCACTTGCTCTCCTTCACGGAAACGCTTTTTCCTTCTCGCGATTGCTACGCCATCATCACTAATATAACTTCCACCTCCTTATCTCCACAAGAACGTCTCGGCCACGATACTTCCGCCTTCAGATTTATTCTCTCGTATCTTGTTCATGCGGATAACTCATCCTTTTGCAACGACATCTATCCTGTCACATTCATCCGCCTAAACAAATCGTCTCAATCTTATCCATCTCATCCCGTTTTCCTGAAAATAGTATTCAAACATCGCTCTCACGCGTCCTCTATCCTCTCACAACGATTTACACTCATCTCCTCTTCAGCCACTAGCAATTTCTCGATCGCACCCCCTCCGAAATCGCTCAACTCTCTTCTTTCCGCATCGGAAAACGCCGTCGCGAGAAAATCGGCCAAATATCTTTCACCATCCGAAACATCGACGGAAATTTTCAAGTTGTCCACACCCGCACCAAAATTTGACGGCGCTCTATCTTTCTTATGTGTCTTCTCCGATGGCCCCTATCAACACCACACACGGTTTCCGCCTCGACATCTTCATCACTACATCTATTTTCAATAAATCTGATCTCAT
Source organism: Pomphorhynchus laevis (assembly GCA_012934845.2). Classification (NCBI taxonomy): domain Eukaryota; kingdom Metazoa; phylum Acanthocephala; class Palaeacanthocephala; order Echinorhynchida; family Pomphorhynchidae; genus Pomphorhynchus; species Pomphorhynchus laevis. Next base: position 47,008 of record WNNJ02001461.1, on the reverse strand, counting down.
CCTCAACCAATCGTCAAGCAATTCATCGATCTCTTCTAACTCATCGAATCCTGGCACTCCGATTTCGACGACGTCTCTCTTAGCCGTTTGCACTCTGTTGGTTGATCACCATTCGCATCTGCCCCTTAAGATCATCCCCTTCAAGATTCTGTAATCATGGCGGCATTGTCGCATTTGCCCGTCACCCCACGTCTCTTCGCAAAATCATTCCCGCTTTCAGTCCTTACTCTTTAAATTGCTCACTTGTCATTCTTCTAGCCCGATCACTCTGGATCTCGCCATTGTATAACGTCTTGGTTCATCTGCTCCTACCTCCTTATATTTTACCGACCTCGCTGACCTCATGTCTAACTGTTCTTTGTCCTTCATCATTTAACTCGTTCTTAGCGACTTCAACATCTGTCTCATCCGCCCATCTTCCACCGATTCCATCCGGTTCATCAACATTTTATCCAACTACAACTAAAACATCATCGCTGTCCCCGATCGTTTTCTTGCATACCGCTCACTGTACATCTCTGTTCATGGTCTCATCGAACAATTTCTCGTCACCATTGATCTCACTTCATACCACACCCCGCTTCACACACTTACCATCCTGCGTCGCCCTTGAAGAATCTTGACTCCCATTCTCCGCTCTGCCTTACTCAAATCGTCACTATCCTCTCCCACAATAACATCATTCTCTCCTTACGATCTTGCCTTTCTTTTCGACTGAACTCACATCCATTCTCTATCTGCTATTGCCGTTCAAGCCTCACTTTCACCGTCGGTTGCACCGTGCCCCATGGTTTGACATACAATGCCTACCCTCAAAGTGTCGACTACGTCAGCCTTTTCGAGTCTATCACCGTTTTCTCGGACGTGATATTCGCTCGCTCACTCCGTATCTAAGTGATTCCTATCTTGCTATCCGCCGATTTAATTTCAACCTGCTACGTCTCAATTGCGACTTCTATATCATAAAATCAACACTTCATTAAACTCTAAGTCTCTCTAGCATACTTTTAACTCAATCCTTTCTCGCACCTATCCGCCTTGCAACATCAATCCCCATGATTATTCGTCATTTCTTCAGATCAAAGTATCCACGTTGCTCTCTCACAACCCCGTCTCTATTACATATCACTGCTACTCGCCTCGCCTCATCCTCCTGGAACTCTTTCATATTCTCACTGTCTCACCTGCCGAAGTCTCATCTGTCCTCATGTCCTTGCCCGACAAAACCTCACCGGCTGATTCCCTACCTACCCTCATTCTTAAATCCATACGCTCATCTATATCTCCTTTCCTCACCACCTTGTTTAACTCGTTCATCCGCAGTCGTATCTTTCCATCACACTAAAAATCCGCTTCGTTCGTCCCCTCCTTAAGAAACAATCGCTCGACCCCTCACTTCCTTCTAGCTATCGCCCCATTTCACTCCTCCCTACTCTTTCCAATCTCTTAAAGCGCCTTATTTTAATACAGATAAACGTTTATCTCTCTTCATCTAATCTGTACCCTCCTTTTCAATCCGCTTTCCGCTCAAATCACTCCACAGAAATCGCCTGCATGAAAGTTCACAACGATCTACTCATTTCTCGTGACAAGGCTCTATATAGTGTTCTCACCTACCTAGACCTCTCATCCGCCTTTGACATCAACGACCACTCCATCCTCCTTTCTCGCCTTCGTTTTGATTACGGCTTTTCTTCCTCCTCCGTAGCATGTCTTGGCTCATATCTATCGGACCGTTCTTTTCGAGGCTGTTTAAATTCATCATCCTCCCATCCCTATCTTTTGCATGGTCCCACACGGTTCAGTGCTAGGACCCTCGCGTTTTTCTCTTCTGCTCGGCGATCTCTCCCCGTGTATTAAACCTTACTCCTTTAACATCATGCAATACGCCGATGACATCCTCATATATGCTCACGCACCAACACATCGCATACACGATATCGGCATTTCTGCCTCTAACTGTCTTTATTCTATCTACAAACGTTCAGACCAATCTCCATCTCCTTCTAAACCCCAACATGTCAAAATAATGTGGATCATTTCGTAAACCAAACATATCTCCTCCCACTGTATGTTTTGCCTCATCGATCATCCCCATAGTCCCTAATCTTACTTTTTTAGGCTTCCATTTCGATGATCACCTTTCTCTTAAACCTTCGTCCGTGACAAGGTCCGCTCGTCTAACTTAATTCTCCGTGACATCCTCCGTATCCGCCCCCTTATCGACTTCCGTTCTTGTATGTATCTTCTTTCATCGCTTCTTTTCCCTAAAATCGATTACTGCCTCAGCCTTTTCGACAATTATCCAAAATATATCATCATACCCTACAACAAATAATCAACTCCGCCGTTCGAGTGCTCTTTCGCCTCCTTCGCTTCGACCACACATCCACATATCTTGTCCAACTCTCATAGTATTCACATCCGCATACAACTCCGCCTTCTCGTAACTTTTCCTCTCATGGCTGTTGGCTCCCCATCGTCGGGAGCTTTACTGTCCGCTTCCCTCTTACTCTACGTTTCCAATTACTCTAACAACTACGGTCTCCGATCCTTCCTCGTCGCAGCCCCACGCTTGGAATCAGCTTCCACTCGACGCCCCCGCGCTCCTTCCTTTATTGTATTGAAATGCAGCCTCCATATCCACCTCCTCGAAACATGATTTAGATTTTTTGTTGTGGTCATGTAAGCGTGCGCGGCACGCATTTGTCACGTGAATAAACTTTTTTTGATGGACATTATCACGTTGATCGGCAAAGTTATCATCTTGATCGACAAAGTTTTCACATTGATTGGCAAAATATATTATATTGATCAATAAAGTCCGAGTGAAATACATTGATAGACAAAGTCCTCACTTTGATCAGCAAACTGCTTAAGTTGATCTAAAAGTTCTCACTTTGATGTACATATCACATTGATCGCAAAGTTCTCACGTTTATTAAAAAAGCTATCTTATGGATAGACAAGTTATTACGTTGATCAATTAAGCCTGAATTAAATACGTTGATAAACAAAGTCTTTACGTTGATCAGCAAGGTGCTCAAGCTGATCTACAAAGTTCTAACACTGATGGGCAGTCTCACGTTGATCGGCAAAGTTTTCACGCTGATCGATAAAATCTCCAGTTGGTCTTAAAGTTCTCAGGTTAATATATATAGTTCTCGTGTGGTTGGGCAAAGTTCTTATATTAATCGACAGAGTTATCAGTTGATCTACAAATTCTCGACAAAGTTATCGCATTGATCTACAAATTCTCGACAAAGTTCTCGCACTGATCAAAAAGTTCTTACATTGATGGGCTAAGTTCGCACGTTGATCGTCAAAGTTCTCACGTTGATCAACAAAGTTTCCACGATTATTGACAAAATTCTCGTGTTGATAGACAAAGTACTTGTCATTTTCAAATAACAAATAGTAAACTACTATCTACTTGTCTATTTGCTTTATAGATGGTTGAATAAGGCTAAGAAAGTTATTTGCCTTATATCTACATTCAGCTCAATTTATTCAACTATTGTCGTGCTTTTCGGGAATCGACAAGCTGCTTAAGCCGGAATTATTTAGCATTCTTCCTAATACGCCGGAGTCAGTGATGGGATGGATACACTGGAAATGACGATTTACTAAATTTGCTTCAAAAATCGACAATCTTAGTAGCGGCGACAAAATGGATATGTTTATCAATCTCATAGGCTCAGAAGTATATCGATACATATCCAGCATGACGATTACAATATTGTAATCACACATTTGGACAATCTCTAAATTAAGCCAAAGAACGATGTTTTTGTTCTGAATCAATTAAGCACCTGAAAGCAATTACACGACCAATCCATTAACGAGTTTCTACAAGCTCTCGATAAACTTAGCAAGGACTGCGCATTTGCAGATGTCAAAGCACACCGCAACCTCTATAATATGTATGCATTTATATCAAGCTTAAATCCATTTCTATAACGACTACTAGAAACTTCTAATCTATCCCTTGCTGATGTAATCAAAAAGGCTCGAATACTAGAAGTTGCACACTTGAATGCCGAAACGTATACGATTTCAGACATCCATGTTTCTACTTTACCGTCCGAACACAATCTAGATTGCGAGTGATCTGGAAACGATTCATGTTCCGTTGTCAATAATTCTTCAAACATATGCTTATGTGGTCAATATAGACATCCACGCAACAATTGCCCCTCTCACGCCTCACGTTGTATGAAATGTAACAAGATAAATCATTTTGCAAATGTGTGTCAATCTAGACATGCAAACAAGTTCAGCACGGTAGCTGCAACAGATTTGACAAACAACTAATTCTCTTTGTTGGCTACCTTGTTACTATCATCGACAAGGTCCTAGGATTTATCGGACTCAAATATCATCGTCTCGATTGGTCAGCATTCCTTATCAGCATTTATTGACACTGGTAGTGCCGAGAATGTTATCGACGAAGCGATAGTAGACAAGCTACAGCTTATACGAATCCAATATAATCGCAATATAACAATGACATCCACGAATCATTCTTGTCCTGTACGATGTTGCTGTATCGTTGACATAATTGTACAGGGGGTTAAATATGAATCTATTCGACTGCTCTGCTTGAAACGATTATGTAACAAAATTATTCTTGCCCACCCATACCTTTTGCTTCACATAGTAATTACGATAAACTTTCAAGGAAATAAACCCTCGATCATCGTCAGTCAAATATCAACTATGTACATTGAAACACCATCACTATTTTCTACCTTAAGACAAAATTGCCATCCCATTGATGAAAACATCACGTTGATTTGCTCCGTATCACATGAGCTTTATTAGGTCTGAAATATCAAGAATGATTCAAGATGGAATAATCGAAGCGAGTCAGTCACCATGGCTCCCACAAGTTGTGGTGGTCACGAAACGCGACGGAAAACAGAGACTTATCATCGATTATGCATTCACGATCAATACATTTAACTTATTGGATGCATACCCGTTACCTCGAATTGATTCATTAGTCGATAAGATCGCAAAATATTCGGTATTCAGTAAACTTGATATACAATCAGCATATATCAACTAGAAGTTCGGACATCGGCCCGGCCGTATACGGCATTCGAAGCTGATTGAACACTGTATCAATTTAAGCGGGTACCATTCAGTCTGACAAATGCGCACGCCGTTTTTCAGCGTGTCATCGATCGAATAATACAAACAGAACGCCTTGAGGGAACATTCGCATTACTTGATGATCTTGTTTTTTTTGCGGACACAATACAACAGATCATGATATTAATCTGACTCGATTGTTAAATTCGATCTATGAACCGAAACACGTAGATAAATGGCTTTATTCAAAATATCTATGAATGTAGAAACACAACAATAATAAGCTTTATATATCACATGTCATTCACCCCAGCGATAAATTCAGACAGGTATGCTGGTCATTTGGTTTTTAGTGAAGACCGTCTAAATTCCATGGTTGGAACTTCATCCAAAGATTCATTAAATCCACGAGATTCGCTCAATCACTTTTTTGCATCACTAAAATTTGAATTTCTTTAAACGAGTGAATCGCTCATATTATTTTCTCTTGACTCCGGAGTTTCTTCATTGACATGATTACATTGATTGGAGATACATGCTCCTAGTGTTTCTCCAAATTATCATCGATTATTTTAGATGTGCCTGGTGATCTTGATAAGTATCGAGTTAATATAGTATCCTCAATCCAATTTCCTCTCTTGATGATGGCATTATGTGGGTTCGCATTATTATTAGTATTACAAGTTATAGCCAAATGGCTGTTTCAACTGATCACATAGGAAATAAAAAAGAAAAGAAAAGAAGAAAAAAAAAGTTAATAGCGGTTACATAATATTGTATACATTCGGAATGCCATGATCGTTAATCCACTGACGAAGTTGAACTTTAAATTGAGATAAGTCCTTGGTACATGCTATTTCTCCTGGCAACGTGTTCCAGGCGTTTAATGCTCGATGTGAGAGCCTAGCCAAACTCACTACTTTACCGTGGGGAAACTTAAATAGTTTCAACGGGTGGCCACGATGCGTCTGAGAACAAACTTTAACATAGCACGAGGGAAAACCATCTATCCCATTAACCATTCGCCATAATGCAACAAGGTCTAGGTAATATAGCCTCTGACCCAAAGATGGTATCTTTAGAAATTCAAGCCGCTCACGATATGAATATGATCCATCCATACACATTCGAGAACCTCTACGAAGGATTGACTCTAGTCTATTGAACTCTTTCTTAGTGTATCGAAAAACTGCTTGCACGCAGTACTCTATATGCGAGCGAACAAGAGCGCAGTAAAGCCGTTTGAAGACGTATGGATTAATACGATTAAATGCATTTTTGACGCAGTACATAGCTCGCAAAGCCTTGCTATAGGCAAACTCTGTATTTGATCGGGATTTCAATGTCCTATGCACCATGACACCCAGATCCCTATACTCCATGACGACATTAAGAATTGAAGTTCCGAGGCGAAAACGACGGTCATCGCAACGCCTTCCTAATTTCATGTGGCCGCATTTGTCAACATTGATCTTCATACCAGTAGCCTCACTCCATTGATATATTTCATTAAGGTCTTCCTGCAGGGAAATGCCAAGCGGATCAATATCATCTACAGACCATATTTTGAGGTCGTCAGCAAAAGCAAGACAGGGACTCTGAATCCGCAGCAACAAATCGTTAAGGAACACAATAAACAGCAGAGGTCCTAGTACGGTACCCTGCGGAACACCACAGTAAACGCGTCTGGAAGTGGAAAGATGGGTGCCAACTCTCACCCTAAAGAAACGATTACGTAGGAAATCTTGAATCCAATTACACAACATTACAGGAATGCCGTAGTTAAATAGTAATGCTACCAAGCTCTCATGCGGCACCCGATCGAATGCTCTTGAAAAGTCAATGAATACCACATTAATTGATTGGCCGCGACTGACCGCCTCAACCCACATTTCGCGTGAAGTCAATAAGTTTGTTAAGCAGGAACGACCAGGAAGGAAACCGTGCTGAGAAGACGACATTATTCCGAGTTCCCTCAAGTGATGCCTGATCCGGGTGGCGATCAACTTTTCAAGCACTTTGCATAGAGAACTAGTCAGGCTGATTGGTCTATAGTCAGTACAAGCCGTTGCAATGGTTTTCTTTGGGATCGGAACTACGATGGCAGTTTTCCAGACTTCAGGAACACATCCACTGGTCAAACTGTTCTCAAAAATAGCAAGAAGGGAAGGAGCCAAATATCTAGATAAATTCTTCAAGAGAAACGGAGAAATGTCATCAGGGCCAGTAGAGCTAAATGGGTCAAGCTGATCAAGCTGACTTACAATCTCACTAATCGTTACTGGAAGAAAACGCGAAGATTGCTTTAATGCTACACCATGCGAAGTGATAGAAGCTCTTTGTGAATTATTTGTCGGTATCGAAAAAGACGTAGCAAGGCATTCCACAATACCACTCTGAGAAGTTATCATACATCCCTCCGCATTAAGGACATACTTGATTTCTGTATTAAGGGTTCTGTTGCGACGAACATAGGCCCATAATAGTTTTGGATTTCGTGTTACATTATTAGCGATAGACGATTCGAATGCACATCGTTTTGTTGCTTTCACTCTAGTACAAAGATTTCGAACATATTTATATCTGGCAGAGAAACTAGAGTCAGAACGCTGAAGCTTCCATAAACAATTTCTTGAACTTATTAGTTGTCTGACGTTGGAATCTATCCATGCAGGTGACTTAGCAGCATAAGAGGATTCACGCATAGGGGCAAGAATATCAGATAATTTATGTAGGTAATCAGTGATCATATTCAATGATAGCTTGTCCGTGTTCATAAAAGTACACGGGAATTGGTTGTAAACTCTCAAAACATCTTCTCTTCTCACTTTCGACCAATGACGTTTGTAAGTTTTTGAACAAGGTGGACAGAATCTGGAATAAGGGACAGCCGTCAAGGAGAGCAAGCAGTGGTCACTACTTCCTAAAGGAGGGAGATGATCAACTTTGATTATGTCTCCTACATATCTGGAAAACACCAGATCAAGTACCGAATCCGATCTTGAAGTTAAGCAAGTTGGTTCTTGTACATGCTGAATCAGCATGAGTTCCTCAGCAAGGAACTCAGATATTTCCCTTTCCGTGGAACTACCATCAGAAAAGACATAGTCTGACCATCTAGATCGTGGAAGATTAAAATCGCCCAAAAGAATAAAGTGAGGGGAGGAACATACCGATTGTAAAATAAGTTTTAGTTGATCAGTGTCTGCAATTACTGACGGAGATCGATACACGACGCAAAAATTCATACTGGTCGCTGAGTGATCAATACGGAAGCATAGAGTCTCAAACGACCCACAAGGGTCACAAATATTCAACACCTCAGATACGAGGAAATTTTCTCTGACATACGCGGCGACACCGCCACCTCGCCTACCTGATATCCTGTCGCTTCGTATAAGGCGAAATCCAGGAATGTTCACAGTGGTATCGACAATATATTGATGCAACCAGGATTCAGCAACGCAGAAAATGTCATACGAATGAGAAAGCATGTGATACTTTAACTCCACTATTTGAGCAGGCAAACTACGAAGATTAGAATACCCAATCGATAAATAGCGTGTGGGTTGTGGTAAGGGATTACTAGGAACGGTGAATAATTTGTTGAATGAAACTAAGTGTCCCAGATCAGAATTGAAACTAACGCTATTGAAGAGTTGCGATGAATGACTGTTGAAACTACCTTTTCCAGACGAACTAGCAAAATTCAAACTGGATACTGCTAAGTGACGCTGTTGATCGTTATGGGATTCCAACGAACTACTGGGTGCCACCTGACAACCTGAAAATTTCGTATGCATAAGTTCGTTTCACCTTCAGATAGCCGGTTTCGTAATACTGTTTTTGCTTCTTTCAACTTTAAACGATCTTTGAGACTCAGATCCTTAAGAATACGATGTGGATAATCTTTAAGTCGAAAACCACGTTTGAGCAAAAGGTCTGCATGTTTTGCGGAAGATAATACAACTTTCAACAATCTTGGTTTCTCTACCACCTTTTTTCCAAGTCGAAACAACTTTGTAACCTTCAGAGTAGAAGCTAGCTTCTCATCACCTTCTAAGAGTAACTGACAGAACACAGTACGGAGGCTGGACACATCATCATTCATACGTGTTTGTGAGTTACTGGCCTTTGATTCAGCGATACCACTAAATAGGATATTGCAAGACCTATCTGGATGCGAACGGTAGTTTGTAGAAGGAGCGTTGTCCAAAGAAATGCTCTGACCATTTGAAGGTAAATAATTTCCTGATTTATTCTTATTTTTGGCCTTCTGTTTTCTATCGATGGCCCCACTCGAATCGCTACCTCTGATTTCACCCAATTGATGGTATGTCGATCCAGCGTTTCGTGTAGGTTGCAATAGAGTGTTGCGACATATCCTTCCTTTGTTTACAGCTGGTGTAGTTTGTTCAACATGAATGACCGATTTTTCTTTGTCCTGAAAGGATGACAGCATTTGAAGTATTATCGTGCTGATGCGTAGATGACAGTGAAGGTAATTCAATCCTCGGTTCACATAGGTCAGGAGTTGAACTGTCATCTAATGGCAGCTTAACGACAGGATTAACGGTACAGGTGTTTATCGAAGTTTGATGGTCCGTGCTGTTTTGAGAGACACGAACGTCATTTAAGTTGATAGGTAACGATATATCACAACAATTCACATCACAAACCATATCTTGCACTAGTTTCATTTGGAGGGCCGAAATCATTGTAGCAGAACAAAAGCCGCAATAAAAGTCCTTGCTCTTGAGTGACGACTCGGTATTTAAAGGAATGTCGACAATAGACCACACTTCACAGCCTTTATTGCAGCATTCGACCTCTAGCCGCTTATACGCACTACGATGTTGCGTGATATGTTTAGTGTTTGACCCTCTCTTCGAATTTGCTTTCTTCATTGTGAAATTTGTATGTTATTATATTGTATGTTTATTAGAAACCAAAATTTTTTAAGGTCCGAATTAAATGCAGCTGGAAATTTTTTTAAGCTGGGACACGGCGTGGCATTCAGTTGTTGCTTTTCAAAATATTGTGGATTTAAGCATTCGTCTGCAATTCCTTAGTCTGCAAGTCGTTAGTCTGCAAGTCGATAGTTGTATTTACTTTAGATTGTATTTACTTTAGTCGATAGTTGCACGCTCAACTGGTGAATCATATTTTGTCTTGCGATTAAAACGCTTAACGAACACTTCGTATGAATTCACTAGCGATTATGGCATAAGTGTTCACTTTCCGTCTTTCTTGTAAATTCAAATAATCCCGAATGAGGCGTCGAATTTGTTGTCGTACAAAGCAATGACCGTACCTACTGTAAAGCTCCTGTGATGATTGTTTGCCATCTATCAATATTCAAGCAAGAGTCGTGTAGGCTTAACGAAATTGATTTCCAGATAATGTCATTATATTTCTCTATTTGCCTATTTGATAAAGGGTGATACAGTGTTGAGTGAGACAAACATATTCTTTTCTGTAGTAGGTAACGACGAAATTGCATTGAGGTGTAAGTCGTTATGGACTTTAAATCCATAACTAGGTGTTTGAAAAGCCGAGATGATTTAATTAGTGAATCATTTGGTGCCTTGTGAAAATGAGGCTTCAAAACAGCACAAATCAAATCAGCTAACTGAGTCTACGTATTTAATATAATTATAAAATAAACAAAGCATAATAATGCTAAATCAAAATTTAAGAATTAAATAATAGAATTAATAATTGTTTTATAATTTTTTATAATTTAAATCAAGTTAAAATAAAAAAATGAAATTTAAAATAAATGTCATTTTTATGAATAGACTAATACATAACAGACGTCGTATCAGAATAAGGATTAGAGGTCATCAGGAGGAACTGCTATGATATCAGGTTTCGGCCCCTAACTCCTCTACCCAACATAGCAGCGGGGCCATATACATGCTAATGATGTATTTCCTATAATAAAACTATCTAGTATCTTATTCTAATACAAAGTATATTATTTATTATCCATCCATAAAAATTTGCCACTTAAGAGTTTAAATTTATTATTTATATTATTGTGTTGATTTATATATTTTACTATTTTCTGCTTGATAAGTTTCAACTTGATAAGTTTCATATTCTTGTGTTATTTGACGTACATCAATTATTGAATATGGTAGATTTGCGTTTGAACGAAATGCCACATTATTGTGACTCCTGTATTATTATTATTATTATTAAATACAACAGCAGCAAAAGAGCGTAGAGCTCGTACAGGCTGGGTACAGGGTTAAAAAAAATATATCAATGAAAATCCGATTGTTTTAAGTTAGTACATTCTTCAGATTTCTCTTGAAGGACAAAATACTGGAGGCCGAAACCACTTGACTTGGTAGCTTATTCCAGCTTTTCCACGTTCGGTTGACAATTGTGTTAAATCTTCTTCGTGGACGAATGTGGGTCTTTAACGTGAGGTGATGTCCCCTCAATCTGTTTGAATTTCGAAGTTCGAACAGTTTGCGACAAACATGTTCCCTCTGCCCTTTTTGAACATTAAGCGCTGTCCACACAAACATTAAATCAGATGACTTTAAAGATTTCTTCACTGTGTGGATTCGTACATGTTCATCTCTGTCGTAGTTTGAGGGTGACAGGCAGGTGAAGCGTATCTCATTAAAGATAAGACATAAGCATTGTAAATTAACTTAAAACTGGATGCGTCAAGCTGGCCAATGGTCCTTCTAATAAGTCCTAAAATTCGACGGCATTTAGCAACTGTGTGACTGGTATGTGGGATGGTCGATAAGCTTCTATTTACGATCACTCCAAGGTCTTGAAATTGGAGAACTGTTTCAATTTCTCTTCCGTCAATGGTATATGATGAATTGATGTGTAGATGTCCGATACGCATATGTTTTGACTTATCGGGGTTTAATACCAGTCCCCGTTGATTACACCATACCTTAATATTATCAATGTCTCTCTGGAGTATCATTGGATCTCGGCTATCGATTATTGGTCGCCAAATTTTCAAGTCGTCGGCATATAAACCACATGGACTCGAAATAGCTGTAGTAAGCTCGTTGATGTAAATAATGAAGAGCAATGGACTGAGTACCGATCCCTGAGGAACACCGCGTCCAGGATTTCTTGTTTTTGACATTTGTTTATTAGCTAATACAGTAATCTTCCGATTTCTAAGGAAGGAGTTAATCCAATTAAGGAGGGTTCCTCTGATGCCGTACTGTTCCAGCGTAATAAGGAGGACATCATAGTATATCCGATCAAATGCTTTGCTGAGGTCGAAAAACAAGACATCAACACTAACTCCAGCCTCGGCATATCTGGTCCAATCACTCCTCGCAAGTATGAGGTTTGTGACAGTAGATCTTCCTGGGCGGAAACCATGCTGGTTGTCGCAGAGTACTTGGTTATCTTCTAGGTGCCCGATGATTCGTTTAAAAAGCAGTTTCTCTAGCACTTTACAAGCAACGCAGGTAAGGCTTATGGGCCGATAGTTGCTTGCTAGATTACGGTCGCCTTTTTTGTAGAGAGGTCGGATTATAGAACATTTCCAATCTGATGGTATACAGCCTGTTGACAAGGAGAAATCGAATATGGTGTGTAAAGGTTCATATATTACTGGTGCAAGTTCCCGAAGAAGAATTGGAGGAATATTGTCTGGTCCTGCCGCAATTGATCGTGGTAGCTTTAGAAGTTCGTTAAGAACCTCAAATTTATCAAATGGAGTAAATTCGTAACACGGATATTGAGCTGTGGAGAATCTGGGGCAATACTGACAGGTAGGACTCTCTAGCGTGAATTGATCTAGGAAAATATTGGCAATTGCTTTGTCATCAGATGTGAGCTCACCGGTTTCCATAAATATAGAGTTAATCTCAGACGTAGTTGATTTTAATGAGCTGATATGTTTAAACAATTTACTGGGAAATCTTTTTGATGATCGACAAAGATTGGAAACGAAGCACCTGCGTTTCTGACGTTTGAGTGCCGTAACTTGATTTCGTAATTCCTTGTAATCGATCCAAGAACAATTCTGTTCTTTAAATTTTTTGTAAATTTTGTCTCTTGTCTTAATCATTTGTTTAATCTGCGAGTCAAACCAAATGGGAGTTTTGTGGGATGTGCGCTGACGTTTTAAAGGGGAGAAGTAATTTAGAGCATTGATCAAAGTAGATTTGAAATTTTCCCAGCACTGATCGATGCCAATTTCATATGGATTAGGCCATTGAATGTTTCGAATAGCTTGCGTCATACTTGCGAAATTCGCTTTGAAGGGATTCAATTCGGGTTTTGCCGAGGGGGCTGTTCTAAAGAGACTGACAGAAAGCGCCAGCCTAATGACACAATGATCACTGTGGCCAATAGGGGGCTGAGAGAGATTTCATCAATTGTGGGTTCCCCTCGTGATAAGCAGAGGTCTAAAATGGCAGATGATTGCTTCCTCCTTCTAGTGGGTTCGTGAATATGCTGGGTTAGATTGAGATCGTTGAACGTATCAAGGAGATTGGATGATTCAACATCACAACCATGTGTCGAAGTATATAGGTCCCAATTGACATGAGGCATATTGAAGTCTCCTAGGATAATGATCGGTGATAAGCTTGTTAGGTGATGTCGTAAAGAGATGCCAATCTTTTCAGTTGCGGAGCGCGGAGATCGGTAAAATAAACCGATTTTTAGTTTCTGTCTATCAGGAGAAGATACTGTTGCCCACAGATATTCGTTGTATGAATCATCTGATACAATGCTGTGCTCGATGATGGTTAACGGTTGCTTGACGTATAATATAACTCCACCTCCTTTTGAGGCGGTTCGATCCGATCGTATAACAAAGTAGCCTGGGATTGAGATTTCATTATCAGATATATCGTTGTTAAGCCAGGTTTCACTCAATGCTATGATGTTTGTGTTCATTGAATTAACGAGACACAATATTTCGTCAAATTTGTTGTACATGCTTAAACAGTTAGAGTACATGATGGAAATATTATTTTGAGAGTAACGGCAGTCGTGTGGTGTCTCTGTTGGTGTTGAAATTGGATTGATGTTTACGTGGTGGATGCACGAATCTGTGCGGCGGAGAGTGTCGATGGAACGCTTAGACGGATTCCGAGGCTGAATCGCGTATTTACCCTTCGCCGCACAACTTGAAAATTTTTCACAATTAGATTTTTTTCACCGTTTTGAATTCTTTGTTGAAGCTCTTTCCTTGCCGATTTCAATCTGTTTCTATCTTCAGTGCTGAGGTCAGGTAGAAGTCTGATACTGGAGCCCCTTAACTTAAAGGAATTCTTGATGATTTGCTTACTAGTCTCGGGGCTATCAACAACAACTTTCAAAAGCCTTGGTTTGGTACCATCTTGTTTCTTCCCAATGCGAAAGAGGTGTATTACCTGTCTATTTTGTTCGACTGATATTTCTGTTGGGAGAACAGTTGAAAGAACTTGCTTTACTGAATCAACATCATGTTTAATCCGGATGAGACTGTTTGGACTCGGTGATTCATTTAAATTTACAATGATAAAACATTTATCCCGATCGAATGTTCGGCGTTTATGTCGTTTAGGCTCAGATAGAATAGGTATATTGGGGTTATCAGTGTTGTTTACAGTGGATTTGGTATGATTTATCATTTGTTTTAGTGTTCCATCCATTTTATATAGACTATGGGTTGTTTGAGGACAATAAAAAGTTGGGAGTGCTGTGTGATGTGGTGCTTCTGTGTTTGTTTCCGGCCTTGGATGTGTTTTCTGAGTGATATGGAATGTTTGTTTCTGTGTATCCTTGTGAGAAATGATGGAATTCTCTAGATTTGACGAATCCAGGAAATCGGATTTAAGGTTAGATAAGGAAGTTTCAAGGGTTGTTGCCTTTACGATTCGCGATCTTGCATGTCCTCGTGTCCAAACTCGAGTAGGGGTAGATTTCCGGAATGTTGAAGTATCAGATGTTGCCGTTATGTTGATCGGAGCGATTTCATTGTCTAGTGAAGGTACTGTATCTTGCTCGAATACTTCACATGTATAAGGGATATCTGATCGTAATGGTTTATCAGTGTATTCGGTTAGTGAGCGTAGATCGTTAATAGTCTTATTTAAATTTGCAATTGCAAGAGCTGCACAGAAACCACAATAGAAATTGCGACTCGTCATTGTTTGAGAACTGTCTGAGGGGAAGCTTACTTTGGTCCATATCGTGCAGCCGTGAGAGTCACATGCCACTTCATTATCTGCGTACCTAACCGACTTTGTTGTATTGTTGTGTTTCGCTTGCTTGTTGGTCTTCTTTGTCATATTTTTGTCATATAATGTGATATTGTACTGGAATTCAAATTTCCATCAATTTTTCAAACGGAAAATTCGTTATTGAATAATGGATCCGACCAACAGATTTCGTTTATTGCGGTATCAATGGAATTTGATTTAAATTTCAATTTTGAGTTTTAAATTGTAAGAACTTTATATAATCAAGACAATTTTAAATTCTTTAATCGTTGAAGTAATCGTTGTAATCGATATAATCGTTGTAAACTTTGTAATCGTAGCAATCGTAGAAATGTTATTGTAAGAACTTTAATAATCAATACTTTTTTTTAACGGATTAATCAAAGCGAAAATCAATAAGATATCGGAAATGCGGATTGATCATCATTGTATTTACTTTAGATTGTAAGTAGTTAATGGGTATCAGGATAGTTTAAACTCTAAGACCAGTATGCGTCCATTTTATTGTATGTTATTTTATTGTAAGAGTTTCAATAACCAAGACTTATTTTAAGGTGTATGGTACAAGGTTTTATGAAAGTTCCTAAGGGTGGAAAGAACATCGGATAAAATGTTCACATAGCAGTGTTAGAATGCATCAGCAACCTCGTTTTATCGTCCGTGACGATATTAAATCTAAAGCAGTACTGCGACAATTCCAAACGTCATCGTTCCATCTTATCTTTTTTAATTTTACTACGGTCGATTTGAGTAAATATGTACGATACTGCTCGTTGGTCGGTTATTATCGCGAATAATCGTTCTGTTAGATAATGTTGCCAAAAGCGAACAGCTTCAATTATTGCTAATGCCTCTTTTTCGACAGAAGCGTAGCGTTTGGCACTTTTATCAAGTGTTCTAGGTTTGTGGTTTTGCGAGAGAGTAGCGCCAATCACACGGTTAGACGCATTAGTTTCCAGCAGAAAAGGCTCTGAAGGATCAATTGACGAAAGTGTAGTGCATGATAAGCGTTGCTTTTACGTGGAGAAGCTATTACGTACATATGTCGATAACGGGAACTTGGTGTTTGCTAAGGGATGCATGATAGTTAAAAAATTATTTATCCATTTTGAATAGTGTGCGAATAGGTCGAGTACGCGTTTCAATTCAGTTGAGTTTGTAGGTTTGGGTATCCCCATGACAGGGTGTATTCGACTTTGATCAGGATAAATTGTGCCATTTTAATATGATACCCTAGAATGCAAATACTAATAGCAATAAAAACATTTATCCATATTCAACTCTGAGCTATATTTTCTTACAACTTGATTGAAACGATCCAGGTTTCGTTTGTGATCATCTTTTGTTTTTCCAGCAACCACGACATTGTCAAAATAACAGAATGTAGCTTCGAGACATTCACCTCCGATTATTTGTGACATTACACGCTGCAAACTGCAGGTGCATTCGTTAAACCAAAAGGCATACATATGAATTGAAAAGTTTTTTAGCTGCTTCGAAACCTGTATAATTCCTGTTTTCATCGCGAATCGGAATCTGATAGTAAGCGTGTCGGATATCTAGGCGGCTAAATACACGATAAGATGAAAGGTTGTCAATTATATCATCGATTCTGGGCAGCGGAAAACCGTCTAACAAGGTAAATTTGTTGATTGTCGGACTATAATCGAAAACCATCCGTGTCTTTTGTTTGGACTTGATCAACACGACTTGTGCTCGCCATGGCGAATTGCTCGCCTCGATGATATTGTCCTGTAAAAGTCCTTTTATCTCTGCTAGAATAAATATTTGGTTTAGGAGTTTCATCTACTAAAGGGGATCGCAATCAGACGTATATCACTAGTTAAATGTTAAAATAATGAAGGTGATTCGATCTTCATATTGAAGTCACTTCAAGTTGAGGTTCGTTATCATTTAACTTCATCGTTATAGCAGAATGAAGATTCATGAATGGCATTCCGGGCATCACGTCTTTAACCAAGGTTGTGAGGACGAACAAACGAACGTCAGTATATCACCTGTCGTTAAAACAAACTGTGCAAGATACCATGCTTTTCAATGAGCATTTATGCATTGACGAGGCCATGCTGACTTTTAGTTTCGACGATTGCTCGATAAGCTGACACGCCTTAACCACATCACTTCGGATTAGATTAATATCACTTACACTGTCAAATAATGCATGGCAAGCTCGATTATTAATTGTTATTTCTTATACTCTTTGCTTAGCTAAACTTTCTTTAGTGGTTTCGATCGATAAAGTTGTAGCTATTACGGCCGACGATATTGAATGTTTTGATCGATAGACCTTCGCAAAGTGACCATGTTTGTTACATTTTTGGTAGAGTACATCACGAGCTGGGCAACTAGAACGTGAATGTTTCGAATTCCCGCAAAAATAGCATTTTTGATAATTTTGGATTGCAGCACAACTATTGTCGAATGTTCTGTATTCGCAATTATCAGATTATAATTGAGCGTTGACTTTATAAATTGAAGGTATCTCATCTGTTATTTCATATGACGATTTACTAAGATCTTTGAAAGATGATGCCCGCCGATTAGTAGACTCGATCACACGCGCAAGTTTATGCGCGTCGTCTTTGTTCATAATTCATTTATCTAATAATCGCTCGTTAATGGTTTGTTAAACGATTCCGGGAACAAACGTATCAGTAAAAACAAGTTACGATTTCCTCTGCTGATGTAGCTTTAAAAGTGACTTGCTTACCCAGCGATTCTAGAACTCAAATGTATTGGTCTATTGTTTTAACTGATTCTTGTCGTAGACTGCGAAGTTTGTGACGGATAAATACATCACTTGTATCTTTTTGAAAAGCTTTCTTTAAGGCAAAGATAGCTGTATCGTAAGATTCAGAACCGTCAATTAGTTCAAAAACTGAGGATGATATAAAAAGGTTTAATTAAATGATCGAATTTTTGGACTTCCTTAATATCGACAATTAAACGAGGGAATGCTTCGAATCGCTGAAACCTATGATTACATTCTCTTGCGCACTTAACATAATCAGGACATAGGTCGAGGATTGACGGCTTTAATAGTTTCTACATGAACAATATTTTGAATAAATTGAACCGAAACACAGATAAATGGCTTTATTCAAAATATCTACAAATGTAAAAACACAACAATAATTGACTCTAAATATCACATGTCAGTCGCGAAATACAAAATGTATGGTATGCATGAATGCTCATGCAAAAGTATGTTCCTTGTAAATTTAAATGTGTCATCTTTACGATATAAATTAATAATATTTTTAATTTAATTTACTGTTTATATCTAAATATTTACCTTTTATTATCAATGTTACTTTTATTAAGAATGAGCTACCTGGATAAATTTGTTCGCTTATTGAATAAAAATTGCTAGAATTAAATACACATATATCATCAGTTCATATAAAAATTGAATATAATTTATAATATTTCATAAATTTCATAAATGTTATAAAATGTCTATAAAGTCTAAAAACAAATATTTTTGGAACAAAAATAGTTAAACAACTAGTACCTAGAAGGGTTAAACAAATATTACCTCCAATTGAAACATCTTTAATTTTAATTTTCATTTATATTTTAAATTTATAAAGTATTTCTACAGCGATTGGTAGGTTGCTGAAATATTTTTTCTAATAAATTTACAACGTCTTAATCGTCTCTTTGATTTTTGGGGTATATTATATAAATATTATATAATATAAAATATTGTAACATGTGCAATATTCACTTAATAAATTATTTATATAATTTAAACCATATAAATTCAGATTATATAGATTATTATTATCAATAGACAACAAAGTGAGCAGCAAGGCTCATTACAAGTTGCGTCACAATCAGAAAAAGTAAATGTAGAAAATGAAAATGTAGAGTGTACTTTCTATTGTTCATATGTTCTCTGACTCGATCTTCGTCTTCAAGAAGGGATCTTCCTCCAGATTTCGTTTAAAAGAAGCCAGATTCGAGGATGCAACTGTTGAGTCAGCAAGGTGGTTCTAAGTATTAACGATTCGTTGGAAGTATAGGGATGTTCGTTTGTAGCGTAATCGTTGTGTTTTTAGCATGAACTGATGACCACGAAGTGAGGTTATATCGCGCGTATGCATTAGCGATCTGAGTGGATGGCGATTGTCGTGTAAAATCTGCCAGGCTAGGCACAGGTCCGCCTTGTCGCGCAGATACTGAAGCGATCTCATTCCCAAACTCGAGAGCCGATCTTGATATTCCATATGTCTAACCTCTTTTACCATTTTAGTTGCTGATCGGAATACAGACTCTAGATTATAACGTTCTCGTAAGGTGATTGGGTAACAAGCCGGCGAAGCATATAGGAGGATGCTCAAAATAAGTGCTTGTGAGATTGTTTTGAAGCATGAGATGTCAATATGAACAAGAGCTCGGCGAATCAGGCCGATGACTCTTCTCACTTTGGAACATGTAGTGTCAGTATGTAAACGTGTCGATAAGTTAGAACATACATAAACACCTAAATCCTTGTATGAGTTCGTCCTAAGAATAACACTGTTGTTTATATGATAAATATGAGCTGACTCTGCCGGACGTCTTGATATACAAATGTAGGCACAGTTTTTCAAATTGAATTTTAACCCGTTCAAAATCGACCAGTCATTTATGGTGTTAATATCATACTGCAAGATGTCAATATCTGAGTCCAAAAATATGGGGCGCCAAATTTTTAAATCATCAGCATAAAGAACACACTCAGATCTAAGTTTAGGAATGAGGTCGTTAATGTATATGCTGAAAAGAACTGGGCCGAGTATAGTTCCCTGAGGTACTCCAAGATTTGTAGGGAAGCGATCAGATAATTCGTCGTTTACCCTTGCGAAGCAATGACGGTCAGACAGAAATTCAGTAATCCAGCGAACTAAGCACTCATTAAGGTGGTTATTGCGCAGTTTTTGAATTAAATTAAAATGAAGGACTGTATCAAATGCCTTAGAGAAGTCGAAGAAGATGGCGTCAACCGGAATGCCAGAATCATAATATCTGGTCCAGCTATCGTGTGATAACAACAAATTCGTTAGCGTTGAATGACCTTTCCGAAAACCATGTTGTTCAGAGGCGAAGATATTGTTCGTTTCTAGGTGAGTGGTGACTTTTCGAAGAAGTAAGCGCTACAGTACACGACAGCAGACACATGTGAGGCTAATCGGTCTGTAGTTTACGATGTCGGAACGAGACCCCTGTTTAAATATGGGGCGGATAAAAGAGCGCTTCCAGTCTGAGGGGATCTTTCCTAGCACGAGTGTGGCACAGGAGATATTATATAGAGGTAGGTGTATGGTGTCAGCTAGGTTGCGAAAATATGCTGGCGGAAATATATCCGGACCAACACTTAATGTGCATTTCAGACGAAACAACTCGCTGTACACTAAGTCAGGTCTAATGAAGTTATTAAGGTCGGAAGTAGTATTAGCTACCAAACCATACGAACTGTCAATTATTTGCGGTGAAACATTCATTGACGAATTCAGCGATGTGAAGTGTGTGCCGAATACATTCGCAATTTTCTTTGAGTCCAATACCAAATCACCTTGGCTGTCGAGAATAGAGGAGAACGTGTTAGCTATACGTTTTCTTGATAAAATGTATTTGAAGAGTGAGCCAGGATCACGACGACATCGTTGGGATAAATTCTTTTCAAAGATTACTCTCGTACGTCTCTTCAAGGATGTTACCCTGTTTCTATACTGTCGATATTGCTCAAAACTAGAGTTACCTGCTTTATAATTACAATATGCCTTGCGTCGTTGAGCCAGTGCTTGTTTGAGTTCTCGATTAAACCAACGAGGAGATAAGCCGACGTCAGTTTGACGTACAATTGGGGCGTAGCGGGTAAGTACTGAATACAAGGTGTCTTTGAAAAACAGCCAGGCGGAATCAGATAATCTCTTAATAATTTGCTGATACTCGGTTGATCTTTAAATTAAAAACATTTGTACATATAAATTTGAGTAGCTAACTAAACTAACAAATATTATATAATATTATAATATTATATTATATAATAGTAATATTATTACTCATATATCATTAATATATCGAATCATATATTTCATATCTCTATATAATTTAGATTTATTTTTTAAACAGTTATGAACAAATTCATATTTAATAAACGACAAAATTCGGATTTGGTTTGAAAGCAAAGTTTAAATTGATACTAAATCTACATTCATCTTTAGTCATTATTCTAAAGAATTGCATGTAATGTATTAATAAGTTCATAAAAAATTTTATTTGCTAATTTGTTAATTTATCGTTTGTTAAAATAAAATATTCATAAAAATTATGAGTTATAAAAGTCCTTATTTTGATTTATTCAAAATTATAACAGACATGATTTAAAACTATATTTTAGATGTCAACATCAGATGCTGGACTTGATACTTTACATGTTGCTATGTTTACTGCTACACCAGCAATTGACTTTAAGGTTATTAGGCTTGGTGATATTGCCTCAAGGCCACTCTTAATAGTAAATCCTGACAACAGAAAGAAAGTTAGTATTGAAGTTAACGAAAAATCACTTACGCCAGTATTCTACTGTGAGGTAAAAAAATATTTGCTTGTTTGTCATGTACACTTTAATTCCTTGATTTATTAGTGTGTGAAATTGATACTAAATCCTGGTGAAGAGCACATTTTAACGATGACATGTGTACCAAATGAGCTTGGACCATTCAGGCATACTATTTCTTTTAAAATGAACGATAAAAAGGAGCTAAAAGTGGTAGCATTTGGAAGCTGTGTAAAGTCGGCTGATAAGCAGAAAATCCGTGAGGTATGTTTTTTTGATAGTTGTCAGATCATTATCAATATATTTTGAGTTTAATAATTTTATTTTTTCCGTGAGGTATGTTTATTTGATAGTTTTATTTTGATATTTTATTTTATTCATCTTCTGTTTATTATAGTTATATTTTAAGTAGTAATTTGCTATTTTATGACAAGTCTTTTCAAGCAAATTAAATATATTTATATTTATTGTTCACTAAAAATAAAATATTTTTTTGATCGTTAATCTTAAACTATTATAATTTATGAGGAATATATAAATACTTTTATGATCATATCAATATTTCGATAATATCATACGATTTGGCACTGATGAAATCTAATATTCTGTTTTTCAAATATCGCATTTTTAAATTTTACAAATGTAATTCAAAAAAAATATTTTTTAAAATACCCAGTATTTTTTTCCTTTTGTTTGTCATTATTTCAGTTTAAGCGAACCGAGAAGACTGCATTTTACAGTTTTATATTTTTTGTTCTAATTGAACATGGCAGCCGTAGACACCTAAATATTGTAATTTATTTTTTCTTTGTTTTAAAATTACCAATTCTTCTTGATACTTTTTTTATAAAGGAAGCAATAATATTCATGTGAAAATTTTTAAATTTCTAGTATGTGTATTTTTCGAGGTATTTTTAAAATGTGTAGCCATTTATGTAGCAACCACAATCGAGATATATTTCCTTGTTCATGACATTTTTGTATTCTTGAAAAGTTGGAAATTTCGATACTGCATTTTAATTTAAAAATATTCTCGACAAGCAGGTTAGCTTCTACTGGGGAACATAGCTTGCAATAGTAGATGAGCTAATTGCCCTTCTCGTCACAGACGTACCAGTTGCAACAAGACAGCTCAAATGTCTAGTCATTTTACTAGATAGTCAGCTATGAATTCACATCAGCGTCTACTTGTTATTGGTTCACTATAAGGTCTTAATAATTTGAAAGGATAACTTCGTTACAACTTCTTATTCTTCAGCCTTTGTCCCGCATTGAGGCAGGTATTAATATAAAAAGAGCATTGGAAACTATATTGTGTAGCTTAAAAAATACAGTGGGTTCAGAGACTATTAATAAGCCAAATTTATTGTGTTAATAAGATCTCAGGAAATACGTGATTAGAATGCATTTGGCCCCGCTGCTATGATGGGTCGAGGAATTAGGGAACGAAACCTGATATCTTAACAGTTCCTCATGATGTCCTCTAATCCTTATTCTGATACATAGTTTGTAATTTATTAGCTAATTCAAAAATATTGACTTTTATTTTAAACTTAAATTTCAATATATGAACTTAAATTTTAAATTTTAACTTTATATGACTTATATGAACTCCTATATAAAATTATTAAATTATTTATAATTATTTTATCTTTATTTTTAATTTATAAATAATTTGATATACTCAATTATCTGATCTGAGTTATTAGTGTAGATCGAGATTCAAATAAAAATAAAAATTAGGGAATTGTTTTAGCGTCATTTACAAATTTTATTTGCCTACAATGTATCAAATTAATTGACAAAAGCGTTATATATGATTTCATTTGCTTAAATTTTATATGTGTTATTTTTTGAAAATACCACACGAACTGAATGCCTCCATCTTGCATTTCTGCTTATTACATTATTATTCGCACATTAAGACGAAACGATACCGTTAAAAAGGAAGATGTGTTATTTTTTGAAAATACCACACGAACTGAATGCCTCCATCTTGCATTTCTGCTTATTACATTATTATTCGCACATTAAGACGAAACGATACCGTTAAAAAGGAAGATGTGTTATTTTTTGAAAATACCACACGAACTGAATGCCTCCATCTTGCATTTCTGCTTATTACATTATTATTCGCACATTAAGACGAAACGATACCGTTAAAAAGGAAGATGTGTTATTTTTTGAAAATACCACACGAACTGAATGCCTCCATCTTGCATTTCTGCTTATTACATTATTATTCGCACATTAAGACGAAACGATACCGTTAAAAAGGAAGATGTGTTATTTTTTGAAAATACCACACGAACTGAATGCCTCCATCTTGCATTTCTGCTTATTACATTATTATTCGCACATTAAGACGAAACGATACCGTTAAAAAGGAAGATGTGTTATTTTTTGAAAATACCACACGAACTGAATGCCTCCATCTTGCATTTCTGCTTATTACATTATTATTCGCACATTAAGACGAAACGATACCGTTAAAAAGGAAGATGTGTTATTTTTTGAAAATACCACACGAACTGAATGCCTCCATCTTGCATTTCTGCTTATTACATTATTATTCGCACATTAAGACGAAACGATACCGTTAAAAAGGAAGATGTGTTATTTTTTGAAAATACCACACGAACTGAATGCCTCCATCTTGCATTTCTGCTTATTACATTATTATTCGCACATTAAGACGAAACGATACCGTTAAAAAGGAAGATGTGTTATTTTTTGAAAATACCACACGAACTGAATGCCTCCATCTTGCATTTCTGCTTATTACATTATTATTCGCACATTAAGACGAAACGATACCGTTAAAAAGGAAGATGTGTTATTTTTTGAAAATACCACACGAACTGAATGCCTCCATCTTGCATTTCTGCTTATTACATTATTATTCGCACATTAAGACGAAACGATACCGTTTTTATTCGTTTTGAGCGAATTACTCTCAAAATGAGTGAAATATAAATATATTTACAATTTATATATACGAACAACAAAACATGAAAGTGATGGCTAAAATATTGCGTATTCAGAGTTGTTCGTTTTAATCAGAATTGTAACTGTTTTGTTAAATGAAGTTATATCGTATTTGAATTATTTGGTGTAATAACTTTGAATGCTCGTAGATTCCTAAAGAGTGATGTTTTTATAATTTCAATTTTTCTTTAAATTTCTGCTGCTATTTTTAAAGTACAAGTTTTAGCAAATAAATTCATTCCATTTTATAAGGTGTATATATTTATGAAACAAAATTAAAAATGATTTATTAAAGTCTTTCTTTTAATTTTTGATTTAACATAAAATTTAGTATAAATATTTATATGTTTTAATAAAAAATATGTTCTAATATTTGTCCTAATTTAATAATTGTTTGTTAATTTCAAATATAGATATTTTTCAAATACTTTAACTAATTCTATAAATTATAGCTGTTTTCAAATATTATATTATGTTTAATTTTAAATTATTAAGAATAAAAATTATTAATGGTTGAGCTTTTTGATTATATATTTAAAGAGTTTTATAGATGGTTAATTTTAAATAAATAACCTTATATCATTACATCTTTAAAATAAGATGTATCAAACCCTTATCTAAAATGTGTTTCAAAATTAAAATTCTCTTAAATGTATTGTAAATTTATCTTATAACAAGATAATAAGATATATAAAATAAATAACATATTTATTTTAAATTTTTCATTGTAGTTTTTATAAATATCAAAAGTGTAAAGTTTCGAAAAATATTAAAAGATAAAAATATAAAATTTGCAAATGAAATTCAAAACGTTATAACTTCCTTTTGGAATTTACTGGTTTTTCTAACGCAACTATTGGAATTCTAAAAAGTATCTCAGCTGGTGATTTTTAATATGAATATTAATTTATATAATTAATACCATAATTATATATTATAATTACATATTATAATAGCCACATATCATAAATAAGCATTATTCTGCGAAATTACGTTCGTAATACTCAACATTCAAAGTGCATCATAATAACTAGACTTTTATAAGGCAAGTTTAAGTACTAAAGCCTATGAAAACTATTTAGTGAAAACTATTTTCAGACTATAGGTCTGAAAACCTATGAAAACTATTTAAGTCTAAAACATATCGTTCGATTTAATTTATTTTTAAATAATTTTTTACTAAACTCTCTTAAAATTTTTTTGCATATTTATTTACACAATGTTATAACGATTTTACATGTATACTTTGTTTTATGATGTTAATAAATTATCTCAAATCTACAAAAATTAAATTTTTTATTTTTTTTGAATTAAATATTTCTAAATAAGCAATTTATATTACAAAAACGCGTAAAAATCAAATTTAGCGGCAAATTCGAAACATCAAATGTGCAAGGAATCTAGCAGATTCGAAATGCATTGTGTACCAAACTCCAGAGACAAACCGCAATGCTAACATTCCGAGTGATTCGCAAACTCCAGTGTTTTGTTTTAATAAGGATCCAGAGCCTGATATTGATTTAGATCAAAGCATTGTGGCTGAAGAAAATTTGGCCAAACAAGATAGCCTTCAAGTTCAAGGTTTTCGCATTGTATTGTTGATTTCCTTACCTTCTATAAATAGACGATTTAAAACAAGACATTTGCGTGGACAATCTGCTAATGTTTGACAGATTTGATGACAAGGAAAATGAGTTGTACAAGGTGGCATTTGAATCCAAGTCAGAAGATGGTGAGATTCAAGAAAGAGCTTTATTGACTTGGGTAAATCAGCTTATTTGCCCTAAAGGTATGATAAGTATTTAAAATGTTGCTTTTTAAAAAGTATAAAATTCTTATAAATAACAAAATTTTTAAAACTTAAAATCGGAAATTTGGGAGCTAGAGTACAATAAAGTCCGCATTTGTTGCTTCTTGTAGACGTTTTTACATCAACTCACTGAATACCTAACTATATAATTATTAAAGCCAAACTGAATACCTAACTATATAATTATTAAAGCCAAACTGAATACCTAACTATATAATTATTAAAGCCAAACTGAATACCTAACTATATAATTATTAAAGCCAAACTGAATACCTAACTATATAATTATTAAAGCCAATTGATCTTTAGTTTAGAAATTGCGACCCACCAGCTGCATGAACTGATCATAGACCTTGCGATTTCTTTGATAATCATCTACAAATCGGTCATTGCGTTTAAAATCAGCATTAATAACCTGCATTAAATTTGTTGCCAATACATAATTCAGCAGTTAGTTTTATTTTTTAAAATCAAATAATTCTTAATAAGATCATAAAACGTGTAGTTCTTTAAACTGAACATCAGCGTCAATGTGTATTCGTGCATCAAGGTTAAAGTATAGATTTATGAAGACGTAAGAAATAAATCGATTTTAATCTTTTAAATGCTAATTTCAGTTTTCTTTTGTTGTTTTGTTTTACTAAAAAAGACTATTTTGAACATAATAATAATCCGAATTAATAATATTAATATCTTAAATTAACACTAATTCAATAATATATTACGTCTTAATTTATTTTATAATAATATGTTTATGTTTTATTTACATTTAACGGGTTTTTAAGTCTATTAGATTTGTGATATTTGCATTCATATATAATATGGATGCAATCGCTTATATAATTTGCTTTATGAGCAAACATTGTTTGCACAAGCAGTATCGTGCAAATTTTATTGCACAATACTGAAAATATAGAAAACTGTCTTCTATTTAAACGAAATTATGTTGTCTATAATACATTTTAGTTGAAAATGTCGATCAATTTAACGAATTGTACGATAAAGTCGTTGAATATCTTCGTGCAATGAATTATGAGTATCGACAATTTGTAGATAGACTTACAGCTGGCGAGATTAAAATAAAATATCGTTTGGACAATGTATATAGCACGATGTCTGGTTTGTGATATATTTATATATTTTATATTTTTGTTTTTAAATATTTCAGCTCCTTCCACGGCATTAGTAGATATGCTATTAAACTATGAGATTATATGGGTTCGGATTGCCGTCAAAGTAAGTTTTTGGATTAACTCTTAATTTAGACAACAAGGAAATTTAATTTATTTCAACAAACTCTACTATTATAAGTATACAATTTCAGCTAACGTTTGTATAATATACAAATTAAAATTTTAATTGAAAAAATTATATTCTTACGCAGAACTTATTGAACCATTTCAAGCCTTTTAAATATTCAACAAGCTTGAATTATTAAACAAAATAAATAGAAATCAATTATTTCAATCGTGCATCAAGTCTCATTTTTATATATTTTCTTGTATCTAAATGCCATTCCCATAAAAAAGAAATTGAATATTTCTTCGATATTTCGTTCGCTAACCGCGGACATTATCAAGAAGTATTGTAATTTGCTAGAACAGTTATATTTTCATTTTTAGATTTGTAGTAGCACCTCTTATAGAGATTGATTTATACTAATGTATAACTTATGATTTGTAATTTATTTGTAATATTAGATTTTGAATTATTGCCTTTCCATTATTAAATCATTGGCGATAATAGTGTATATTCCGCTAAACTAATATATAAAATATATTAGCATTACGCATAACCTACCGAACATAACTTTTCTTTGGCAATGAAAGCTTTTATTAAGAAAATATTTAAAAAATCATGATTAGAAATAATCAGAAAAGTTTTGTGAAGGTAAGAAATGTCGTACACATAATTTATGATTTATAATATTTATCCTTTTGTCGAAAATGATGATTTCTAATGGTCTTGCGAACTGGATTAATTTAATGATAATTTTATCATTAAATTAATTTTATTTGTTTAAATTAATTAATTTAATTAAATAATATAATAAAATATAAATTTATCTACGTTTTACCGATAAACAGTGATACGATTTGCCTTTCCTAATAAAAACTGATTTTGAGTAATTAAGTTTTTAATTGATTATAATTATAGGAAATGCTATATTTTATGCTTTTATTTTCTGAATTTTTATTTAAAAACCGAAATATAAGTATAAATTTTTAATATCTTGATTTTGGCATTACAGATTTATCATACAAAATTAAAAACTGTTAATTATATTAATTAAAAATCATTTATAGATTTATTTATAAATTATTCATAAATGATTATGTTCTTAGCTCTCGATTAAGAACTTGTTTGTATTTTGAATGTAATATTTTAAATTATTTTTTTAAAAATTAGGTAGTATTCCTTAAATATTTTTACTAATAATACCTTAATGACAGTTTCAATTTTATTAATTTTATATCAAGTTAAAATTTAAAATAAAATTTAATTTTTATGAATTGACTAGCAAGGATCTAGCAAGATAAAGTGTCATTTAAATAAATACTCGTCTTTACTTGTTTTCTTGTGTTAGCGAAAATACTAGGTGACATTAAACGCGGCATATAAAATCCGCTATCAAACTGCACTGAAAATCGATGATTGCCTCAAATCAAAATGACATTTATTGAGAATGTTTTAAAAACTTACATTTTTTATGAGAATTTAAAAAGTTATTTTAGCTGGATCAAATAAAGAGGAAATATTTGATATTTCGCTAATTTCTGTTAGCATATTCAGAAAATTACAATTTTTTTATGTAATGTCTATACAAAAAGTTCAAAACGATCGCAGCCATTTGATTTGGGTAGGTGCTGCTGGTATTAGCGATAACCAGCTGTTTCACTTTTGTTTGAATTTTCGACAAAATTGTCGAAATCGTGTCAACAGATGCTAACAGAAGTTAGCGAAATATCAAAAAATTCCTCTTTCTTTGATCCAGCTCCAATAATTATTTATCAATAATGGATCATTATCAACTATTAAAAAACATTTACTTATTTTAATGTGGGAATTAAAAATATTGATATCTAAAGAATTAATAATTTCTGTATAATAAGTTAGTTTTTGATTTAAAACATCAGATCAGATAACTGAGTCTACGCATTTTATGCTATAAATAAATAAAAATAAAGATAAATAAATAATTATATAAAGTTTTATTGAATTTCTTAAACGATACCATTCCACTTGAATTATATTAACAATCATTTAAGCCAGACGCGAAAGAATGACGATAACAGTATTAGATACCATTTCGTCATCACATTGACTCATCAGTCTCAAATCCCTCCCACTGCTGGATGCGGAGGAGGACTAACAGACGGCAAAAAATGAATAATGTGAATGACGTACTAGAACACCTATAGCAACGTCATAGAGTGCTAAACCAGCACTACGGCATCACCAAATAGGGTCTAGTAAAAGCACTGGCAAATGCCAGCTTTTATATCGGCTAATTTCTTTAGATTATGAATATCTCAAAAAATTTCAATTTTTGCCAGTGCATAACCAATAAATCAAAATTTAATAATTAAATAATAAATAATTATGAATAATTGATATATAAGATTTTATATAACTTATACCAAGTTAAAATTTAAAATAAATGTCAATTTTTATAAATTGACTAATAAACACGATGTATCATAATAAGGATTAAATGTCAGTAGGAGGAATATCTATGTTATCAGGTTTAGATCCCTATTCCTTGATCCAACATAGCAATGGGACCAAATACGCGCTAATGACGTATTTCCTCTAAGGAAATTTGAATATCTACTATCATATTTTAATATAAAGCATATTGTTTATTATCCATAAAAATTATTTTGCTAAATAGTTTAAATAAATTTTTAAAAGAGTTTTGAACAATCCTAAAATAAATTAAATTTAAATATTTAGCATAAAATACATTTTAAAAATCATTAAGAAATAGATTAACAAAAATTCAATAATAGAAACAAAAACTCAAAAATTTTCTAAAATATAATTATTATCCTCGATATGTTAAACTAATTTATAATTTTTTGGTATGGAGTAATAATAAACGACTATGCTCGAATTAGATCATTTCAATGTAGTAATTTTGCCTGGAAATTTAATTTAAAGAACACCGCAGCGTATTTGATACTCTACAAATTGTTATAATTTTAGTGAGTTCTCACTTCTCAAAATAGTATCAGGCATCGTTTAAAGCCGCCTTTTGGAATTATTTTTTAGATTATCTTTGGCATGGAAAAATGTGCAATCTTAAAAAGTGAAAAGTCAATTCGTAAGCTCTTGTATGAGATAATCGCGCAGAGTAATAGTGGTATATTTTGTTTGTTTTTTTCATTGAATACTATAAATTCTGTTTAAATATGAAGCTGATGTATTTAAGCCTGTTCGATTCGTTCTACAGTTTATCCATCTTTTGGATTTTTACTACTCATCTGCATCCGATTGCTTTAAGCCTGCTCTATTCCGAAAGGACTCTTCTCTAAAGGTAATAAATCAAACATTACGTACAGGTTACCATTTACAAGCAACTGATTTTTTTATCGTAGTCATCAAAAGCTGTATTGGAAGAATTGATTAAACATACCTTTGAACCAAGCGCTCAGTGGATTAAGTTATTAATTGCAAGTGGCATAAGTTGCGGGTTTTGTCAATCCGCACTTTTAGATTATTCATACAAGGCAACGAATTTGGAAGACGATTTTCGAGATGGCATCAGGATAGCGTAAGAATAAAAATAGGCGCGCTATACACAGTATACACAATCGTTTAGTAAGATTGTCGCGGTTTTGACAGGCTGCCGTGATGCGGTAATCGAAGCTAACTTAAAGTGTCCAGCCTTAACACTAGGCCAGAAATTAAATAACATCCGCTGGGCCTTTCAATATTTGCAATCGAAATGTAATCTTGAATTAGGTGACTATCTTTTATTTTCGCAATACTATGAACATTTTATAATTTAGCGATTCTACCAAAAGAGTTGGCTTTAGGGTATCGCAGAAAAACGTCAAGTTTCTTGTGGTCACTTATTTTTACCGTCGAGGTAATTATTTTTACTATATGTGCCTCACTTAGGTAAGGCCGTAACGTCTTTAGATCTATGACATTAAAATTAAAGATAAACCTAGTCATTCCATGTTTCACATTCATCTAGCTCTTCTGATTGATAGTTTGCTTTTAATTTTGAATCATTTTGGTTTTTCCTTTAATATGCTATTTTAAATTCATAATAGTAACTTTGAGTTTAAATTTCTAATTATTTTCTGTATTTTGTATTTTCAGTTCAATATATAACAAGTAGAAAAACCTTACCTGAGTTAGATTTCAAATTGTTAATTAATTCGTCACTCATTATATAAAAAGCAAATATATATATTAACAATCGATTATGTTAAAGCAGCGTAATTATTTGATCTAGATTGCATTTTATGAGCAACACAGTAATTTCGAAAAAATAAATAATTAAGTAATAAATAATAAATAATAAAGAAATAATGCCATTGAATAATTTTTATAAATTTACTAAGTTAATAATTAACTCAATTAATTATTAACTCTGGTTCATTATGATATATATGTTACATGTCTAACTTATTTGCCTACGTAAAGAAAGAAACAAAAGCATATATAAAGAGCGTGTAAAACGATAAAATAACATATTTTCACACTTTCATTATGTCCACTGTTGGATGACTCAGGAATGTGGCTAACTTAGTTGTAAAACAGGTAGCAATTATAATGCTTTCTAAACCATTTACAACTGGCACAAATCGTTCACAGTTACAGATGTCGTTTGGTAAGACTAAGAATAGTCTAGGATCGATGTGCATGCGATGTTTATGCAATCATTACAGTATAATATCTGATTTCGATATCAATACGAATGATGTATAGAACATCGGTGCAAAATTTGATGATGAAGGCTCGAATTTCTATGCAAATATTAAGCTCATTTGGAGGAAACAATTATATAAAAATGATTAGTTAAAAAGCTTTTTCATAATATGAAAATATATATTTTTGACTCATTCTTATTAAATAAACATCGAAGAATTTAAAACTGTAAGTAAATGAAACAGACGTCGTTTCCAATTTCTTTACTGAAATTTTAAATTTCGAATTTTTAAATTGCAAATACCACATGAAAATAAAATATTCATTTTATTAAATCCCTAACTTGTTCTTATCCTTAGCTTAACAAACTTGTTGATGCAAAAAGCTTGTTAAATCACATGCATTTTTTGCGTCAATATAGAACATACTGCTGGCCATCACGGGATTTATCCGAGAATTGCACTGAACGCATCAACTTCAAGGATTCAATAAAAGGTAACAAATAATAAAATATTGCCCAAAATTATTAAATATAATATAAGCAATAAAATATAATCGAATAACTTTTTATGTATAAAAATTAATAATTTTATATTATTAAATTAATATAACAAAATTAAATAAATAATGAAAAATTATTTATCTAATTAATAAAAATTTAATAATTAGAATAATTTATTATTAATTTATTATTAATAATAAAATTAATTAATTAATTTTTAATTTTTGAATATTATTGTTCTATAAAATAAAATATAAATTTTATATATCGATTGTTCACTCATATTTTTATTCTATTTTATAGAATAAAATTTAGGTTTTATTATTTAAATCAAAATATTGATGAATCAAAATACGTTAGAGAAAAAATAATTTACTGTATTTTTTAAAATAAAGCTTACATGCACGTTATTAAAATAGAAAACGAAAGAATTTTATTTTTATTATTAAAAAAATACAACTTAGTCCAATAATTTCGGTTGTATCGTGAACCATCATTGCAATTTAATTTTTACTGTAATCTAATAAAAATAGTGGTTGACGATTCAACCGAAACTATTGTACTGAGTTGTATTTTTAATGAGAAGAATAAAATCTTTCTAAATAAGTAGAATAAATTATGTATTTGCAAGATCTAAATCAAAATTTTATATTTGAAAATTTAAAATCAGTTCTAGAAAGAGAAAATTGAAAACAAATTAATGTAGAATCATCAATTAGCAGGAATCGACTTTTTAAATTATAGATTAATTTTTAATTTGTAAAAATGTAAACGTTTGATTCGTGATAATTGTTACTTTTCTCATTAAACAATAAAATATAAAAAATTGTAAACTCGTTGAAATTAAATTATTTATGTATTATATCTAAAATTAATATTATATATAATGATGCACGGATGTGCTCTGAGTAGACAACGGTCCAGGATTTCTTACGAAATACGGCATTTATATAAAATGGCTTAACTTGATAGACTGGACTTTGATTCACGACTTTCAGTCACCATGTCACTTCTAGACGACCACTTTAGCATCGAAATGATGAATACCCGATAATACTCATCAGTAGAATGAGGTACACAGTGGTCGTTTCGGTTGCCTGTGTGACATTGTGAATAAAGGAGTTTCCGACAGTTTGCTTAATTAACTGAGGCTTACGCTCTTTACCAGATCGAATTGCTGTGCGGACCATCCTTAAACACTAGGCAGAGGTTGTTGCTGAATTGTCGTTGCACTCGTTGGATCCTGCATTGTCTATTGACTCGAAGTCCAGTCTATCAAGCAACACCATTTAATATTAATGCCGTATTTCGTAAGAAATCCGGGACCGTTGTCTACTCGGAGCACATCCGTGCATCATTATATGTAACAATATTAAATAATGGAAAGTTTGTTAAACTCATATAGGATCAAATATTATATATCTGCATTCGTTAATCATTGACGTCATTCTATCTGTAAGCAATAACGTCACTAACCTTATTGCTGTCAATAACAGCAATAATGTCATTTCTAATACAACACTCATCAGTAGAATGACGTATTGACTGGTCGTTTCGGTGGCCTGTGTGACAGTGTGATTAAAGTCGTTTCCGGCACTGCTTAATTGTCTGAGGCTTACGCTCTTTATCAGATCGAATTGCTGTGCGAACCATACTTAAACACTAGGCAGTGGTTGTTGCTGAATTGTCGTTGCACTCGTTGGATCCTTAATGGATACGGCATGTATAATGGTGGTGCATATGTTTAATGTATAATATATATTAAACAATATATAATATATAAAGTTACATTGTGTAACCTAGAAACTATTCAATAGATAAATAAGCATCCATCACATGATCATCACCCTCGATTTCTATCAATCTTCATGATCCCGTTTTAATAATACTAGTAGAAAAATCAAGAAGAGTCAAATATTTTTTTTTGTTTTCAAATTTTCAACCACTACTGCGGTCATCACCAGGAAAAGAAAACAATTTTTTTTGCCTGATGATGACCGCAGTAGTGGTTGAAAATTTGCAAACAAAAAAAATTATTTGACTCTTCTTGATTTTTCTACTATTTTAAAATGGAGTCTGCTTACACACTAATAATACTGGATCGTTAATACATTATCCCGTATTAGCAATTCCAAATGAATTGTAAATTAAATAGTTATTTATAATTAATAGATAATATTCAATAATTAATTCAATAATTATCTATATAATATATTTTTAATTAAACAAATATTATATTATATTATTTCAAAGAATTATATATAATGGTTGTGCACGTATGTGTTGAGTAACTAACGATGCAGGATTTCTTACTAAATACGGCATTTATATAATAAAAAATATTTTAAATGTATTTATTATAAACTAGCTTTTTCCTGTTTTTGAATATTTTAATAAAATGTTTACGACTTTGTAATCAATCAATAATCTAATTGTATTTTTATATATTGTTTGATTAAAATATAATATTTGATTTATCTAATAAATAGAATTAAGAAGATAAATATATAGATACTATTTATATAGATAAATCTATATATTATCTATTATAATAGATATTTATAATTAACACGTATTTATTATAAATCAACATCTTTAATCAATTATAAACTTTAAGAAAATATATTTTAAGTGTTTATAAAAATATTAACATACAAACTATTATTTATATTTATTATTCATATATTTAATATTTATAAATATTTTCACATATTTATTCAAGTTGTGTACTGAAAGCGTACAAATATACGCTAATATTTCACCAATATTTAATATTAATATCAATATCAAATATAAATATTTGGCAAATATTGGCCAAATATTCGTTGCAAATAGGATACTGGTTTTAGGAAGATTTTGACTATAGCAAATAAAATTGTTCGCGATAAAATCTGTTCCATATTTAGTTGTATGGTGTTTTTTTAGTTTTAAGATAAAAATTAACTAATCAAATCACCAAACTGAGTCTACGTATTTAATATAATTATAAAATAAACAAAACATAATAATGCTAAATCAAAATTTAATAATTAAATAATAAAATAAATAATTGTTTTAAGATTTTTTATAATTTAAATCAAGTTAAAATAACAAATTTAAATTTAAAATAAACACCATTTTATGAATTGACTAATAAATAACAAACGTTGTATCAGAATAAGAATTAGAGGTCATCAGGCAGGAACTGCTATGCTATCAGGTTTCGGCCCCTAACTCCTCTATCCAACATAGCAGCGGGACCAAATACATGCTAATGATGTATTTCCTATGATAAAACTATCTAGTATCTTATTCTAATACAAAGTATATTATTTATTATCCATCCATAAAAATTTGCCACTTAAGAGTTTAAATTTATTCTTTATATTATTGTGTTGATTTATATATTTTACTATTTTAAGCTTGATGTTATTTTTATAATAACCTAGTTTAAAATATGCATCTATTAAATTATTTAAATGATTTTGAAGAAAGACAATATCATTACATATTGTTGAAATTCATAAAATTTCATTATTTAATGTATTATATTTTATATACTATGGTATGCATGAATGCTCATGCAAAAATATGTTTCTTGTACATTTAAATATGTCATCTTTACGATATAAATTAATAGTAGTTTTAGTTAATGTTAATTTAATGTTCATATCTAGATATACACCTTCTTTATCATTAATATTTGTTTTGTTAAGAATAAGGCTTTCTGGATAAATGTATTCACTAATCGAATAAAAATTATTAGAATTAAATACACATATATCATCAATGTATCGAAACATATATTTCATATATTTATATAATTTAGATTTAGTTTTTACACAGTTATGAACAAATTCATATTCTATAAAGCTTAAAAACAAGTCAGCTATAATTGGGCTACTATTACCACCCATTGGAACACCTTTTACTTGTCTAAATATAGATGTCCCTACTTTTAAATAATTTTGATTTATCAAAATATTTAAGGATTCTATTAATTCAATTTTATCCATATATTTATATTTACTTGATGGTTTAATTTTTGTTAGATAGGCGTTATAATTATTATAACATATATATGTATATCTTTTTCCGAATATAATATTAATTAATTTCTCTAATGCATCTTTAATATCTACTAAATCTAGATTTGTATAAAGGGTACTAAAATCGTATGTATTTATATTCTGAAAATTTATTCCTTTTGTCTCTTCTAAAAATTCTTTTATTGAATTAATACTGAAATAGTGTTTTATACCAGTATTAATTTCGATTATCTTGCAATATTTTTTAAAGTGTGCTTTAATTACTTTAAGTATTTTATTCATATAGACAGAAAGTGGTTTTAATGTACATTTAAACGCACTACATATGAACCTAGGTTTTATTGGATTTTTATGTAATTTTGGATTCCAATATAATATAGGTATAGTTTTATTATCTAATTCAACCTTTATACCCTTTTTATCCATTATAGAACAGTGACTTGTAATAATTGTTTCTAAACTCAACTCACTACGTTCATATGTTGGATTTACATTTAAATCATTAGAATTAACCTCTTTCATTAGTATATCATAATAAAGCTTTTTGCATATGAAGACAAAGTTATCACTAGCTTTATCAATAGTTGTTTATTTTTTGAATCAATTTACAAGAATAAGACAATAGTTTGTTTGAATAATCAAATTTGAACATTAAATTAATAATGCAAGAAAGATGGTTTTGACGAGTTTAATAAAGATTGAATTTATTTAAGATTATTTAAAGCATGGATTAATTGATGATATTACAATTATTGTTATAATTTTTTTATAGCAAATTTAAGCATCACATTTGAACATCAAATTCAGATTCGCAAATTTGAACATTTAATTTTTGATGAACACTAATACATTCATGTAATACTTGAATTGATACAATTGTAATATACAATTATACCGTAATTTAATAAAAATAATTTTATAAAAATTATTTAATTTTTATAAAAATTAATTTTTATAAAATAAAAATTAATAATTTAATAATTAATAAATAATTTTATAATTTAATAAAAAAAAACCACCTGAAGTGATTCAGGTAACGTCAGCATCTTTATAGCAGTCCCTGGCGCTTTAATCGAAAGACCCTCAGAATCCGTCGATACTACTGAACAATTATTATTGTCCTCATTCTGAGAGCCTTGTATTTGTGACAAATCGTTGAAACGATTAAAAGTAGTCACCGAAATCGATGACTTGTCTTTCTCCTGCTTCAACGATCTGTATTTGCGTAATGTTGTTGCGTTCATCTCCGATTTGAATTTCTTCAAATCGGATTCGTGGATTACAGCATCTTTTTTTAATTTTGCATTTTCCTGCCTTAAGGCAGCCATTTCTTTTTCAAGAGTAAGTACTCTCTCGATCAGCATCGCTGCTTGTCCAGCGTGTTGATCCAGAGAGTGACTTTTGGCTGCCCTAAGGTAGGACTGAGCTTCCTCACAAGCCTTCTTGTTCTCACTGTTTACCCAGGCCAAGTAAGACTTGAACTCTGGACAAACGTGTGAGTACGCCTTGTGAGGCTGCCTACAGTTTGCACATGTCGGCCTATTTTTATTTCCACATGCTTGTGTTTCGTGTTCTTCTCCGCAGTGGACGCAACGCGGGACACTTCTCGACACATGTTCGAAAAATGTCCCCAGCGCTGACATCTATAACACTGCGGATACCGAAAGGCAGTATCGTCTTCGTCGAATATCTTTACAGATATTCGATGTCCGCAGATGCTGCCTCCATCTTCTTTTAATTTTTTCAAACTACATATAGTTCCCTTCAAAAGAAAGGAACTATATGATTGATTAAAAGATTTGCATGCTTTTAGAATTCTTACATCATATTGATGTAAGAATTCTTCAACATCTTCTTTCTCCGCAAATGACGGCACATCCCTAAGGATGGCCGTCACTTGTGGAGAAATGTCGATAATTTCTATACCCTCTTCTCAAACTAAAGCCGCTTTGAATTTATCTTTCAAAGCTAAGCTTTTGAAAGAGATTCGGTAGAAATTATCTCTTTTGAAAAACCGTTCGAAGATTTCTCCTCGAACAGTTTTTCTTATTTCCCTCTCTATCTCTCTTATTTTTTGTTTAGATTATGGTTTTCTTTACATGTTACTTTAAGTGCAAAAGAGTCTTGCTTTATAGGCAAGAGCCTCTTTTGCACTGAAGATTCTTTTTCTATATTTTTTAAATTTTCCTCCAGCTGGGAAGAAGATTTTCTCTTCCCAACTGGCTTAAGGCAATTAGTTCCTTCCAACTGTAATTATGTACTTATGTTAGATGTATATATATGAATAAATAAATAAAAACAAAAAACAAAAAGCAAATACAACAAACAAAAATCAAAAAAAATAAATTATTACTACATATGAACCTAGGTTTTATTTGATTTTTATGTAATTTTGGATTCCAATATAATATAGGTATAGTTTTATACCTATATTAATTTCGATTATTTTAAAAAAATTAAAAAAATTTATATATTTATAAATTTTTATATATTTACAAATTTGTGGTCTTTTTAGATAACAATATGATCTTTTTGTTTGACTAATTGTATTTAGGAACCAGGAAGTACTATCTTTATTACAAAACCAAACCAGCTGATCTAATATTTCGACAGCTTTAATTTATTATCATAAATATGATTACAGCGCTATCGAGATATTGAACTTAAACCTGATTTTCGATGATAAATTTATAGTTTATCGCAGTTTATGTAACTGATATTTTAATTTAAATTTAATATTTTAATTTAGTTTATTATTTTATAATTTTATTTCGGTATATTTTATCATATCATAATTATTTATATTCTGTAAATATATTTTGTATTCGTTTTATGCTAGAAATTTCTCAAATCTCCAATCACACAGAAACGTTGGTCAAAATCTCATTACTTTTGCGATGGGCTGCTCAAATCAACACGTTCTATAACCTTAGGGTAAATGTTTTTCCGGTTTCTCTTTTATCGTTATTTGTTTAGATTTTAAATCTTAATTCTTCATTTAACGATGGCCGAGCATTTTGTCATTTGATAAGTTTTTACTGTCCTGAAATAATTTGCCTGCGCGATATTGAAAATCTGACAACTTACTCGTTAGAAAACCAGAGTTCAGTTTCGCTACAACAACGAATCGAACATGAATACAACAATTTTTCACTTTTCACAGAAGCAGTAAGTTTTTCTCTAATTTTGCTAAAGTAAAATTACTTCATTTTACTTTATTCTATAGTTACTTAATTCTATAGTAATCTAGAATAAAGCAATATAATAATATAAATATATTATAAAACTTCTTACTATATAACTTCTAATATAACTTCTAATATAACTTCTAATATAACTTCTTACTATATATAGTAAAATTACTGATAAAGTAAAATTACTTCATTTTACTTCATTCTATCTAGTATGAAGCAATATAATATTAACTATATTAACTATATTAACTTCTTACTATATAACTTCTAATATAACTTCTTACTATATATAATATAGTAAGAAGTAATCTATAGTAATATTGTTCTATAGTAATCTAGTATAAAGCAATATAATATTAACTATATTAACTTCTATCTATATAACTTCTTACTATATATAATATAGTAAGAAATGTTAATGTTAAACCAGTTTCTAATTATGCGCTTTGCATTCCATACTTTATCTTGTTATTATTTTAGCGGTAAAAAGAAAAACATATTACAGACAATGAGCTGTAAAAAGTCCATTGCCTGTAAGCCAATGGGCTTTATTGATGGATGATGTTCGTTGGCGCGAAGAACACGGCCGTACCATCGTAGTCGCCTATTCGCGAAGTAATATATTACTATTATTTTTCAAATAATGTAAACTACAGATATATTATTTACTTTATTTAATATTACTTAGAGCATATATTTGCATTATCTTTCGGATCAATTTTCTCTTAAAACTTGAACTATTTAAATTTAATCATTAAATATGTTATTATTTTCTTTCAAACTATTACTATTGATAAAGATACTATTTACCATTACTAAAGATATTACTATTTTCTTGTAAACTACAAATGTATTATATCGATCATCTCACAATTGCATTTGAGATTGTATCTGATTTGAGATTATAGCGCTATCTCAATTTTTAATTAAGATAAGGACTATAAGTAAAATCCCTGCTTTTACAATTCGAAGCAAACTATCTCCCAATAAATTGGATCAGCGTTGTGTTTTAATGCTTCTTGCAAATCTTTATGCCCGACTAATAATAGTATCGAAACGAATGACTGCAGCAAGAACAATTTGGCTGCATTGGACTAAATATAAGATTCGTTTGATGAACAAACGCAAAGAGGTGAAATTTATTTCTGCTGTTAAATAAATTTTACGATACTTATTTTAGATGGAAGTTTTATATGCCCGATTTATTTCCATTCTCATTACAGAATGCCTCAACAAACCTACGGAATTCAAATTTTCATGTGTAAAGGATATACAACATATACTACGTGAAAACCAAATTTATTTTCATTTTGATCAAATTCGTGTTGCATTTTCACTTTATTGCAATTTCTGTGTAGTCGAGCGCTCTTCTATAAACATCCGCAATTTTTTCACTGAACACCGATATATTGATCATCGGCCAATTTTAACGATTGGAGACTTTATCAGCCACCAAAGGGATTGCAGAGTTTATCAGATTTTAAGATTTAGAAGAAATATGAAAGAAATTCGACAAACGATGAATTTTGATATGCTAAATCGATTGTGGACTTTACGACATCTAATACGATTTCCAAACTTAGTATATCGTCATTCTGAGATAATAAAGCATATTATCATTTCGTACAATTTACCTTTACATAGTAAGCACGCGTTCAAAATTTCGG
Organism: Pomphorhynchus laevis; assembly: GCA_012934845.2. NCBI lineage: Eukaryota > Metazoa > Acanthocephala > Palaeacanthocephala > Echinorhynchida > Pomphorhynchidae > Pomphorhynchus > Pomphorhynchus laevis. The sequence continues at coordinate 5,054 of WNNJ02001461.1, read as the reverse complement.
TGAATATATATTGTCAGAACGGACCAATTCACAATGCAATCTGCCATTTGTCGAATCTTATATTTACAAATGTGTCCCGAAAGCGTGTGCGAACTGAAGATTTTCATCTTAATAACGTATTGAGCTGTTTTCTTGTTGATAAAGTTCGATTGAATTTGAATGAGTCGATTTTAAATTCAGCTTTTATCTCCGAACAACTTCATTCTCATGATGAGCCTGAAAATATTGCTAAGGAATGTAATCAAATCATGACTTGCTTATTAGATAAGTCACTTTGTTGCGACATTCAACAGTCACTTACATTTTCATCTAACATTTCGACGATAATATTACAAGATGAAATTTCTCCAGTTACAAAATTGCGTTTCAGACACGCATTAAACATTTGTCGATGGTACCGATCTCTGTTTTGTCGATCACGTTTTTTGGCGATGATGAGTATCTGCAACGATTGTGTGCTTAGTCACTTCCTCAGCTATAAACAGAAATGCTTATTTGAAAAAGCGCAGGTTCTAACTTGCTTGCCAATAAATGATTTAAGCATTCCTATCAGTAAATATAATTCAATTAAATCAGCACTGATACATAGTAATTTCGGTAATCTTGCATTTTACGCCAAGCAGATACGTAATTGTATAAACTTTTCCTTTTATCAACCAAAGTTATTACATTTCAAGTCATTATCTATTGTAATGAATATTAATAAAGGCAATTTTATCAATCTGAAATTGCAGTCGCTATTTCAAGCTATGTCGTCGGTATCAAGTGCTGAATTTAGAAGCCACACTGTGAAAAACACTTTGGACATTTGTATTTCGATTAAAAAATATATCGGAAGTTCTAAGCGTTTGCTCGATTCCGCCAATACATTATTAATGCATCAACAGTCATGCTGCAACAGATTAGTGTTTACTAAAAGCAAACATCATTTTCAACAGATAAAAAGGGTGTGCGAAACTACCTTAAAACATAGTGAAGCCGAGAAATACTTTGAAAATCTTCGTCACATAGAATACATCAGAAAGATTTGTAAAATACAGGTAAATGCGTGAGAATCTTATGATATTTTAACTATTTTGATATTTAAAATACTCTAGCAAATGTTGAAAATGTTTAAAATACTCTATCATAAAAAATCGAATATGTGTTATTTGATTATGTAATTTTAATTAATTTCAATACACACGTGAAATTTAAGTTTTTATTCCAAATAATTTACTTGAATAAAAATTGCCCAATTAAGTTTTGCATAAGTTTATTAAGAAAAATAAAGATATTTTTTAATAAAAAATATTTAATTAATTAAAATACTTTAATAAAGCTACATTTTATTAAGTTTTTAATAGATAACTCGACATGGATAAATTAAAGTATTTTCTTCAATACCTCAAATAAGATTATCAAATTTAGAAAAAAGTTTTTAATATAAAAATTAAAAGTAAGATAGTAAAGACAATTATCGTCTGAAATTGAAATATGTGACATTGAATCTATCAAATCTTTAAGGTTAATGAGATTTTAATAATTTCTGTATACGTTTTTTTGCTCTTTTGATTGTGCACTTTAAATATAACTTAGTTTACATAAACTTAAGAGTGCTTATGTAAATGCTAATATAGTATGATAGAAAAAGTTAAATATATCTTTTACATTAATTTAAAAATTGACGTTCAATAGTGATAGCGATATAAATTAATTATTAATTAAGTTAATTATTAAGTAAGTTAAGTTAATAAGTAAAATTAATTAAGAATTAGTTAATTATTTATTATTTTATTCAATTTTAATATTTTTGATAATTATCATATATTATTCTGACCCACAACCGTGCGATACGGTGGACGCGTTCATTGAGAGCCGACCCCGCATCCATACGGGATTAACGGTAAAAGAAGAAGATAATTCTTCTAAAAATGGACATTCAGCTGTAAACGAATACAATTTGTTGATACAATTATGTCATTTACATTAATTAAAAATTAATTAATTAATTAAACGAATTTAATTTGTTGAACGCATAAAATGCTTACCTGATATAATAAATGTTTATTATTAAGTCGGCAATTTTGCCTTCGATCGTTATTAATATTTTTATGTAGCTTTTGTAAAAAATGCAAATTCCTTCGTGATTAACTTTTGGATAATAAAATTGAATTAATTTTATTCATAAATATTTTTAATTAATTATTAAAAATAACCAATTGCAAATTAACTGAGAATATTAAAACACTGAAATAAAATTGTTCCGTTTTTATTATTTTTTACAAAAATAAAATTTTTATTGACCTTAATAGCGTCGAATTTATTATCGTTCAATTTCGTCCATTTTCAACGAAACTTTCTATTACTGTAATAATAAAAAGTAAACTTTTTAAGATACTTTTAAGTCGTTAATTACTTTAATAAACTTAATCACTTTTATTAAATTACTTTAATAAACTTTAATTATTTGTATTTTATTAAAACGTTTTATCATTTGTATTTACATTTTTTTAAGTATTTATAAATTGTAAAATCACTCTTATCTAATTCTTAGTTGCAAATGCGACTTCGCGGTTAAGAGAGTTGTATTTCTACTGTTATAAAACTACTACTAATTTATATCATAAAAATGGTATATTTAAATTTTCAAGAAAATATTTTTGCATGAGCATTCATGCATACCATAGTATATAAAATATAATACATTAAATAATGAAATTTTAAGAATTGCAACAATATGTAATGATATTAGCTTTCTTCAAAATCATTTAAATAATTTAATAGATACATATTTTAAACTAGGTTACTATAAAAATAACATCAAGCAGAAAATAGTAAAATATATAAATCAACACAATAATATAAAGAATAAATTTAAACTCTTAAGTGGCAAATTTTTATGGATAGATAATAAATAATATACTTTGTATTAGAATAAGATACTAGATAGTTATTTCAGAGGAAATACATCATTAGCGTGTATTTGGCCCCGCTGCTATTTTGGGTAGAGGAGTTAGGGGCCGAAACCTGATAGCATAGCAGTTCCTCCTGATGACCTCTAATTCTTATTCTGATACAAGCGTCTGTTATTTATTAGTCAATTCATAAAAATGACGTTTATTTTAAATTTTATTTTTTATTTTTATTTTTTTTAACTTGATTTAAATTATAGAAAATCTAAAAACAATTATTAATTTTATTATTTAATTATTAAATTTTGATTTAGCATTATTATGTTTTGTTTATTTTATAATTATATAACAATACGTAGACTCAGTTAGCTGATTTAATTCATATGCAAAAAGCTTTATTATGATATACTAATGAAAGAGGTTAATTCTAATGATTTAAATGTAAATCCAACATATGAACGTAGTGAGTTGAGTTTAGAAACAATTATTACAAGTCACTGTTCTATAATGGATAAAAAGGGTATAAAGGTTGAATTAGATAATAAATAAATCAAAATTATTTAAAAGTAGGGACATCTATATTTAGACAAGTAAAAGGTGTTCCAATGGGTGGTAATAGTAGCCCAATTATAGCTGACTTGTTTTTAAGCTTTGCAGAATATGAATTTGTTCATAACTGTGTAAAAACTAAATCTAAACAATATAAATATATAAAATATGTTTCGATACATTGATGATATATGTGTATTTAATTCTAATAATTTTTATTCAGTTAGTGAACAAATTTATCCAGAAAGCCTTATTCTTAACAAAACAAATATCGATGATAAAGAAGGTGTATATCTAGATATGAACATTAAATTTACATCAATAAAAACTACTATTAATTTATATCGTAAAGATGACATATTTAAATTTACAAGAAGCATATTTTTGCATGAGCATTCATGCATACCATATAATATAAAATATAATACATTACATAATGAAATTTTAAGAATTGCAACAATATGTAATGATATTGGCTTTCTTCAAAATCATTTAAATAATTTAATAGATACATATTTTAAACTAGGTTACTATAAAAATAACATCAAGCAGAAAATAGTAAAATATATAAATCAACACAATAATATAAAGAATAAATTTAAACTCTTAAGTGGCAAATTTTTATGGATAGATAATAAATAATATACTTTGTATTAGAATAAGATACTAGATAGTTATTTCAGAGGAAATACATCATTAGCATGTAGTTAGCCCCGCTGCTATGTTGGGTAGAGGAGTTAGGGGCCGAAACCTGATATCATAGCAGTTCCTCCTGATGACCTCTTGATACAACGTCTGTTATTTATTAGTCAATTCATAAAAATGACGTTTATTTTAAATTTCATTTTTTTAACTTTATTTTAATTATAGAAAATCTAAAAACAATTATTAATTTTATTATTTAATTATTAAATTTTGATTTAGCATTATTATGTTTTGTTTATTTTATAATTATATTAAATACGTAGACTCAGTTAGCTGATTTAATTTAAATAAAATGTTAAAAGCATGAAATTCTTAATTTAATTTTCCATTTTAATGGAAAATTTATATTTAATTCATTATATTCTAATTCATCGTCTGTTATTTATTAGTCAATTCATAAAATTGACGTTTATTTTAAATTTCATTTTTTTTTAACTTGATTTAAATTATAGAAAATCTAAAAACAATTATTAATTTTATTATTTAATTATTAAATTTTGATTTAGCATTATTATGTTTTGTTTATTTTATAATTATATTAAATACGTAGACTCAGTTAACTGATTTGATTTGATTTGTGTATTTGCATATCCGTTGTTATAAAATTCTTGTTTTAAAATGTTTATATAAAATGCTTGTTTCAATTATGCCAATTACAGAATTTTTTCAGTCACGCATTGACATATATGCATTACATATATTACATACATGACATTATTAAGAAAATCTTTATTATACATGACATATATCTTCATGCATGACATTAAGATAAAATCATGTAATATCATTTATCATTTTTTCCTGAAATGAAAAATAAATATTTATATTTATATAAATATTTTACAAATTATATTTTTATATTATTAATTTTATTATTAATAATATAATTTTATTATAATATAATTT